>JAAAKG020077873.1:0-23273 GCA_010014905.2 Druon quercuslanigerum | reverse complement strand
GTTCAACTGGGTTTCCTGATTGATCTGCTTGTTCTGGTACTACTGGTTTACCTGATTTTCCTGGTTTTCCTGGTCGCACTGGTTTTCCTGGTTTTTTAGATGGCCCATTATGGCCATGGTGTGCTTGATGATCATGGTGACCATGGTGTTTAGTTTTTCCCTGATGTCCTTGATGTTTATGTTTCTTTTCATGATTTTTAGAGAAAGCATTTCCATATTGAGCAGGCTTTTTCAGTGACCCAGGTTTTCCAGATTCTTTACCCTTCTTTGCATCGCTGGCAGGAGTAGGAGTAAGAGAATCGCCACTTGTCTTAATCAATTTATCAGACTGTTTAGTATCGCTGGGAAAAGCATCAGTTGAAGCAGTGTCAATTAACTGCGACAATGATCCAGGATTTTTCGAATGTTTAGCGTTCTTAGGATCGAATGAAAGATGATCAGTAGCAGGATCTTCAATCGGCAGCGATGAACCTAATTCTATAACAGGCGAAACAAAATTTATTAATCTGCCAGCTTCACCCTGGCTGTTTCAGACTTTATAATAAGCCACAAATTTATAAATATTCTATATAATATTTATTACAAGGCTCAAAACAATCTTTGACAGATGAAAACGTCAGCAAAATATTTTATAACTCTGGGAATATCTTTTCATCATTGCGATGCTTATGGAATAATTCGCGGAATTTTTGAATCTTTGAATCTTAAAAACGTTATATAAAATTCTTCAAAATTTTATGGTCTATCCTAAAGTCTTAGACATCCAAATTTCAAAAATTTGAATACTGAAACATATCGAAAATGTCCGAATTCTTCAAACGATTTCCAGAGAAACTAATTACATATATTAATTTTTATAATTGAATTATGATTTTTGAGTCATAGGTGCATTTTGGAAAATAAAGTAATAATCTGAAAGATATCGCAGAAGAACATATATTACCTTTTCTCCTTAGAAATACAGTTTATAAACTAAATCTACGATATGAATTTTCAAATAAGGTCGATATTTTGAGAATGAGATGAAAAATTTTCTTCAATAATTTATTTTATTATACTCACCAACAAGGATCGCAGAGGCAAAAAGCACAGCAGCAAGGCAGAACTTCATTTTCTCAAATTAGAGAAAACTGAATTTTTTAGAATTGCGATGAAACTGATGAATTTTGAAAGAATCTGGTCGATATTTATACTAATTTCTATCTCATTTTTAACCACGGAATATCCTCCGTAGAATTTTAATTATCCGATGAAAGGAGATAAATTATTACTCTCATATACCTGCCTTGCATAAGACTTCAAAATTTCCATTTTACGTATTTTTTTAGTATAATTTGACAACATGAGTGACGTGCATATGTGCATATAACATCTTCTGTTATTTCGAAATTTTAGTGGAGATCAGCTTGTCAAATAGCATATGGAAATTTCCTTACAGTCGCCAAGAACCCAAAAAAAATAGAAAAGACTGATGAAACTATTTGATTTGTATAAAGCTGTTTTTGCAAGACTTTATAGTCTTTAATATTCATATATTTTTTCAAACATAAAAAAATTCGTATTAGTATGGTGGGAAGAAAAATTCGACTTCAGTGAAAATTAGTTGGTTTAACTTAACATTGTACCAGTAATGTTAAACTAAATAAAAACATATCTTATCAATAAAATCTGCCTTAATTTATTAAATACTTAATACATATTAATACATGTATTTTACTGGGAATTTAACACTCTTGTTTATAGTACAGCACTACATTATTTTGGCAAAATAAATGAGAAGTAGAAGCCATTTTTAACCTTTAAAGGACAGACACCCAAATACACCACCACATATTTTTGGTTGAAAAAGCATGATTTTTGTTGAAAATTTAAGTGCTTGTTAAATATTTCTGTTTTTGGTGAAAAATTATTTTGGTAATTGAAAATGTACCTATTCCATTTTTGGTCGAAATTATTAGGGAAAAATTCGTTTTTCATTATGTAAAATTTTTTTTAATAAAAAGTTTAACTATTCCATTTTTGTTTAAAAAATTACCTTTCTTAGTTTACAAATTCAATAATAACAGATTAACTGTCACATAAATTTAAATTAGGCACATTTCAACACCTACTCTGAAAATGATTGGTTTACATTTATTGCTGATTTCTTACCGAAACTTATGATCCTCCACACAGTCACGGAGACAATTAAGGCAATTTTGCAACTTGACTCGCTATAAACATGCAAAAAGTCGGTATAAATGTAAAATTAGGTATTAATTAAAGCTTGAAAGCGTTCCTTTCAAGGGGTGCAGGGTCATAACCAAATCAACGCTTGTTAACGAGGGGTCGGGAGGGTCAAAGATTACGAAAAATTGATAACGTAGTTTATGAATGATCCCTAAATAATCAATATTTATATTTTACTAAGAATTTTTCTTTCTCTTTTATAGTTAAGGATTATATTTTTTAACGAGATAAAATAGAAACGAGAAACGTTCTTAAGTGAATAAAAGTTTTAACAATCAATATACACTACCGTCGAAAATTATGAGATCGATTGACGCAAGCACTTATAAAAATCACTACTGGCTTTAAACCGCGATAGCTCAGCGAAAAGGAAGACAGGGCATTTTTAAAATAACAGCTGGCAAGCTTTCTAGATTTTCTAAAATTTTGTACCTCGACTTCAACTTTTAGCATGACCTAGGAAAATTGTTGCAAAAATCTGAAAATTATACGGCATAGAGCCTGAAATCTTATGTTTAATTTAAGCCGAAGGAGACTTAAAAAATCTTTATCGGTTCCCGAGATGCGATTAAAAATGTTAAATCGTATCTGAGTTGAGTTTTAGTCGATGATCACGGTTCTCGGCCGGTCTCCTGATCACCTCCTTCGTTGAGGCAGCACCGAATAGGCCACGCACAGAGGTGGTTCTTGATTAAAGCTCTCTTATACTTTTCATTCTGCTAATCAGTAATTTTTATTTCCAATTACTGTACATGTTTTAAATTATTCATTGTTTTTTTTATTTGCAATTAGTCCAATTCAGAATGATCCCCATATTAAAGAATTAAAAAATGATGCACAGTTTTTTTTTATTTCTTAAAATGTTATCAACTAGAATATTAATAAAAATGTAGATATATTGTTACGACGGTAAACTCTTTTTCAAACGAAATAAGCAGATAAATTCTAAATAAATTATTTATATGAAAAACACTCAAAAATACAAAAGTGAATAATAATGGAATTTCCAAAATGAATTAAATATAAAACAGTGCGTAGGTGTAATGAAAATTATATTTTTAATTTCTAATAAGTAGTTTATTATTTTCCTTTGCACAAACAACTCGCTCATTATTTAATTTTTCGATGATCAAAAGTACAAAATAAAGCCACAAGCAAGCACCACCTCTGTGCGTGGCTTATTTGGTCCTGCCTCAACGAAGGAGGTGATCAGCAGACCAGCCGAGAACCGTGATCGACGACTAAAACTCAACTCAGATACGATTGAACATTTTTAATCGCATCTCGGGAACCGATGAAGATTTTTTAAGTTTATTTGACTTAAATTTAACAAAATATTTCAGGCTCTATGCCGTATAATTTTCAGAATTTTGCAACAATTTTCCTAGGTCATGCTAAAAGTTGAAGTCGAGGTACAAAATTCTAGAAAATCTAAATTTTTTTTTTAAAACTTATCACGTGCTGTATTCTTTTTAGCAGATCAAAAAAATCTGTTTGACATAACTAGACGTGGAATTTCATAGGCTTTCCAGCTGTTATTTCAAAAATGCCCTGTCATCTTTTTTCACTGAGTTATCGTGGTTCAAAGCCAGCAGTGATTTTTAATAGTGCTTGCCTCAATCGATCTCATAGTTGCCAAAGGTAGTGTATGATAATTATTTTAATATTTGAATTAGTCGACTTAATTCTATAATCTGTTATATAACCTATACATTTATTATTAATTGATAGAAGTATCTACTCGACCAATATGCAGACTTTCATTACTGCCTCGGTATCTTAAATAAACGGTACCCGTAATTCTATTTTATTCTATTCTATTCTATTCTATTCTCTCGATGCTTCTTAGTACTTGTGCTACCACCGAAACTATTGGTAGAGAGCAAGTGAAGTGGTCGGTTTTGGACCACGCCATATAAGTCGATGATCAGCGATTTTTCCCACGCTTATATGATTGAAAAACAATTTTGAATATTAAAAAGCTTTACTCAAGATTCTAGGTTATTTTAAGGTTTTCATAGCCCGGGGCCGAAATCTTTATAGTTTCCGTCAGGTATCTGTCCGGCACCGTACGTTTTTTATTAAGAGGAAGTGAAGGGAACTTCTATCTCACAAAACACTCTCAATACAGGTAACTTCACGAAATTAGTTGAGGGGTTTGAAGGGAAGTGAGGGGTAATGTGCGGGGAAGTGAGGCGAAGGAAGTAAACGGAAAGGTGGAAAGTATGGGAAGGGGATACTTGCACAAACTATGTACGACACAATAGGATAAGAAACTCTTTTTTGTATCAGCTAGATGCAATATTTATAAATGTTGAATCTGAAATTAATATCACTATTTCTTTATGCAAGTTTGGGTCTGCAGCGCTGTTTTTTGAAGAGGAGCGAGAGATTAAAAATTATCAGCTCGGTGCGGGTGCGCATAAATTATTGGATAAGAAGTAACGTTGCTTCATTTAATTGGAACCAGTTCTTTTTCTTGGTTGACGATGATTCAATTTATTTAAATAAATTAAACCGAAACCAATTGTACGTAGATAATAATTTTATTTTCAATAATATGTAATTTTTACAAAAGGTCAAAATATAAAATATGATCAAAACTTACAAAGTAAAGCCTAATCGTGGACCCTTTGATTATTAAAGTAAGCGCTTACTGCGGATTTACAGATGCGTCTAGTTTACCCTTAATTGTTCCATTTTGTCCAGATTATTCCAACTGTCCAGGTGTTTTAGTTTGTCCTGGTCTTCCTGTTGTTCCTGATGGTTGCCACTGTGCTGGTGCATCTGGTTCCACTGGGTTTCCTGCTTGTGCTGGTTGATCTGGTTCAACTGCGTTTCCTGATTGTTCGGGTTGTTTTGGTACTACTGGTTTCCCTGATTTTCCTGTTTGTCCAGATTTTCCTGATTTTGGCAGTTGTGCTGGTTGATCTGGTTCTACTAAGTTTCCTGGTTGGGCTGACGTATCTGGTTCAACTGGGTTTCCTGATTGTTTTGCTTGTTCTGGTACTACTGGTTTACCTGATTTTCCTGGCTTTCCTGGTCGCACTGGTTTTCCTGGTTTGTTAGATGGCCCATTATTGCCATGGTGTGTTTGATGATCATGGTGACCATGGTGTTTAGTTTTTTCCTGATGTCCTTGATGTTTATGTTTCTTTTCATGATTTTTAGAGACAACATTTCCACATTGAGCAGGCTTTTTCAGTGACCCAGGTTTTCCAGATTCTTTACCCTTCTTTGCATCGCTCGCAGGAGCAGGAGCAAGAGAATCGCCACTTGTCTTATTCAATTGATCAGACTGTTTAGCATCGCTGGGAAGAGCATCAATAGAAGCATTGTCAATTGGCTGCGACAATGATCCAGGATTTGTCAAATGTTGATCCTTCTTAGAATTGATTGAAAGACCATCAGTAGCAGGATCGTCAATCGGCAGCGACGAACCTAATTCTATAACAGGCGAAAAAATTTTCATTAATCTGCTAGCTTCACCTTGGCTGCTTCAGACTTCAGAATAGGCCACAAATTTATAAATATTCTATATAATATTTATCAAAAGGTTCAAAAGAATCTTTGAAAGATGAAAAGAGTCGGCGAAATATTTTATGACTCTGGGAATATCTTTTCATCATTGCGATGCTCATGGAATAATTCGTGGAATTTTTGAATCTTTGAATCTTAAAAACGTTATATAAAATTCTTCAAAATTTTATGGTCTATCCTAAAGTCTTAGATGTTTAAATTATAAAAATTTGTTTCATGCATATCAAAGTTCTGCTTCTTTCCAAAAATTAATATTCGGAAATTTTTTATTCGCGAAGAATTTAGCTATTCAATTTTTATGTACAAGCTACTTCATTATTGATGTTATCCTTAATTGTAGAACCTTTCCTAACCTGCCTTCAGAAAAAAATTTGTATACTCAAACAGTTCGGCGATTTTCGAATTCATCAAACGATTTCCAGGTTAAACTAATAACATATATTAATTCTTATAATTGAATTATGATTTTTCAGTCGTAAGTGTTTTTTTTTTAAATTTCACTTTTCTTTAACGAACATTTTTATAAAATCGAATACATTTTTCAAGTAAGAGAAATATTTATTATATTCATATACATTTATCATTTATTCATTTATCATGGTAAATAAAGTAATAATCTTAAAGATATCGCAGAAGAAAGTACCTTTTCTCCTCAGAAATGCAGTTTATAAACTAAATCCACGATATGAATTTTTAAATAGGGTCGATACTTTGTGAATAAGATGAAAATTTTTCTTCAATAATTTATTTTATCATACTCACCAACAAGGATCGCAGAAGCAAAAAGCACAGCAGCAAGGCAGAACTTCATTTTCTCAAATTAGAGAAAACTGAATTTTTTAGACTTGCGATGAAACTGATGAATTTTGAAAGAATCTGGTCGATATTTATACTAATTTCTATCTCATTTTTAACCACCAAATATTCTCTGCAGAATCATAATTATCCGATGGAAGGAGATAAATTATTACTCTCATATATCTGCCTTGCATAAGATTTCAAAATTTCCATTTTACGTATTTTTGTAGTATAATTTGACAACACGAGTGACGTGCATATGTGCATATGACAGCTTCTGTTATTACGAAACTTTCCTGGAAATCAGATTGTCAAACAGCATATGGAAATTTCCTTACAGTCGCCAAGAACCCAAAAAAATAGAAAAAACTCATAAAACTATTTGATTTGTATAAAACTTTTTTTGTAAGACTTTTTTCAGTTTTTAATTTATTAAATACTTAATACATATTAATACATGTATTTCGCTGGGAATTTAACGCTCTTGTTTATAGTAGAGCACTACATTTTTTTTGAAAAAATAAATCAGAAATGGAAGCCGCTTTTAACCTTTAAAGGACAGACACACAAATACACCTCTACATTTTTTTGGTTAAAAAAACATCATTTTGTTTGAAAACCTAATTGCTTGTTAAATATTCCTGTTTTTAGTAAAAAAATTATTCTGTTAATTGAAAATTTACCGATTCCATACTTGGTCGAAAACGGTTATTTTTTAAATGAAACTTCAACTTTTGTTAAAATTAAACTATTTTGTGAAAATTTCATATTTTTTATTTGACGACTTAAGTGTTTTGTATATAAAATTTATTATTTGGCCTTGAAAGTTTAATAGTATAGTAAAAAGAATCAAGTATTTGGTGATAAATTCGTTTTTTATCATGTAATTCTTTTTTGAATTAAAAGTTTAACTATTCCATTTTTGTTAAAAAGTTACCTTTTTTCATTTACAAATTCAATAATAACAGATTTACTGTCACATAAATTTAAATTAGCACATTTCAGCGCTTACTCTGAAAATGATTACTTTATTTTTATTGCTGATTTATTACCGAAACCTGTGATCCACCACACAGTCACGGAGACAATTAAGGCAATTTTGCAACTTGACTCGCTCTAAACATGCAAAAAGTCAGTATAAATGTAAATTAGGTATTACTTAAAGCTAAGTTTCTTTCAAGGGGTGCAGGGTCTTAACCAAATCAACGCTTGTCAACGAGGGGTCGGGAGGGTCAAAAATTGCCAAAAATTGGTAACATAGTTTATGGATGATTCCTAAATAATAAATATTTATATTTTACTAAGAATTTTTCTTTCTCTTTTATAGTAAAGGATTATATTTCTCAACGAAATATAATAGAAATGAGAAACGTTTTTAAGTGCATAAAAGTTTTAACAATCAATTTATAATAATGATTTAAATACTTGAATCAGGCGACTTAATTGTATAATCTTTTATATAACATAAAAATTTATTATTATTTGAAAGAAGTATCTACAAATTGAAATCGTGCAAAATAGATAACTTATATAAAAAATACGTGATTGTGTAACAGTTTTACCTTTATCGGAAACAATTAATCACTTTACGCAAAAAGACGGTGTTTCACAATTGTATAATTCGGGGAGATTTAAAAGCCAAAACCCGGATTTCAAAATATATTTAAAAGAATAAAGAAACTATTATATATTTATTTAATATTTATGATATTATACTAGGGCTTTTCTCCAAAAAAATTATTTAAAGAACAGCGAAGAAAGCATTCTAAGGAGTAGTTCAAAAAACAGTCAGGGTAGTTTTATATCACCAGCACATAGTTTAACTTTTACGTGGTCATTTTTAGTATTCAAGGCATAACATATCTAAAGAGTATGTATTGCTTTAACGTAATTCATTTGCCATTTAAAAAAAAAATAATTAACCCTTCTAAGTGTTTAAAGGCATTGGACCACGGGTTAAACCTTAATTTCAATTTTGCAAAAAAGTTCGCAATAATTTTTATACTAAACGAAAGAAAATATGGAGCTGGGAAAACAAAACAAAATCATTTTTTTCTGACGTAGGAAAACTCAAATTTTTTAGTTAAATCTTTGTCGGTATCAAAAGCCTCGAACTCTTTTTTTCTTATCTTGGTGTAAAATACTTCCTCAGATACGCATGATGAATTATCATTAGTATTTTTATGACTTATTTTGAAAATCCTGTTATTTGTTTAAACAATAACTTTTCCACAAAATTTGTGAACAATAAATTAAACAAATTATTTAAGCAAACTTCATTTATTTAAATAATTTAAAACCAATTAACCAATCATAATAAATATTCCACTAGATCAATAGCAATCATTTTTAGGGAAAAACAAATTTTTGAAAAATATATATGTAAACAAATTCCATTTGATTAAATAATTGAAAATTGATCAAACAATGTTGATCAATGTTCCAATATGCCAATATAGATAATTTTATGTAAAAAAAATGCGATAATGAGGTGCTTAAAATGTTGATTTAATGAACATTTTACATTTTTTGTTCTAGATGTAGTTTTCAGTGACTTGTGGGGGTGTGCTCGGGCTGTCAAACCCATATGCCTGATACGTGAAGTTCTTAGTTTGATAATTCTGTACAAGCCTTTATACTTCCCCGTCACATTTTTCTAGACCCAAAATGTGACAATGTTTCCCATGAATTTTATGTGGGAAACTTCAAGTCAAAACCCGCACCTGTTAAAATCAAAATTAAACAAATTAAAAAATTACGGAATTTTATTCGGATTTGGAACAAAATGGGGGGATCATTTCCCTCTGGTATGAAAAAAAATTTGCAATGCATTTTTGAACCATCCGAATGCATATAATAATTATTCAGCACAATGAAGTGTACATATATCAAGGATAAAATAAATTCACTTCTAATTTCGGCATGCCAATAATAGGGCTGAGGTTCTAGGAATTGATGCTCTTACCCTAACCTAAACATTTTAAAGAACGTTTGCAACACAGAGAACTCCAGGAAATTAGGAGAGCAGAACGAAGGAAAGTGATGGTAAATGAGTGGGTAGAGGAAGTGTTGGAGTAAAGCGTGGGGAAGTGAGCAGAGAGGATAGTAGATAAAAAAGAAGTTGGAAAAGGGAGAAGAAGCAAAGGCTAAATTTGGGGAGGGAAGTAAAGGGAAAAGTGGAAAGTATGGATAGAGGATGCTTGAACAACTTTTTTGCGACTTAAAAAGCTACGAAACCCTTTTTTGTAGCCGCCAGATGCCTACTTGGACTAATTTTCAAAAATAAATTTTAATAATTTTTGAAATAATAAAAGAAAACTAGTACAATTCAGCCGTTGCTTAAAAGGTATCGTCGGGACATACCTTCGCATTTAGCCTGGACTGCAAAGGGGCGCAAATACATAATAAATGACATAAAATATTTTTGATTGTTGAATTTTTTATGAAAATATTGATTCTTCTTGCATTTTATACGTTGAAATTAGTCAATTTTTGGTTGGAGACGCTGTGTTTTTAGGAGGGTTGGGTGACTCAAAAATTTCAGCTCGGTGCGAGTGCGCATCAGTAAATAGATGAGGAATGACGTGGCTTAATTTAATTTGAACCGGTTATTTTTTCTGGATGACGATGATTAAATGAATTTGAATAAAAATAAACTTTAATAAATGATGCATAGAAAATGTTTTTATTTTAAACAATATCAGACTCTTTACAAAAGGTCAAAATAAGAAATATGATCATAATTTACAAAGTAAAGCCTAATCGTGGATCCCTTGACTATTGGAGTTATGCGCTCATTGCGGATTTCCAGACGCGTCTGGTTTGCCCTTAATTTTTCCAATTTGTCAAGATTGTTCAAATTGTCCAGGTATTTTAGTTCGTCCTTGTCTTTCTATTTTTCCTGTTTGTGCTGGTTGATCTGGTTGAACTAAATTTCCTGATTATTCTGTCTGTTCTGGTACTACTGGTTTCCCTGATTTTTCTGGTTTTCCTGCTTGTCCAGATTTTCCTGATTTTGGCAGTTGTGCTGGTTGATCTGGTTCTACAGTGTTTCCTGGTTGTGCTAGCGTATCTGGTTCAACTGGGTTTCCTGATTGTTCTGGTTGTTCTGGTACTACTGGTTTCCCTGATTTTACTAGTTTTTCTGCTTGTCCAGATTTTCCTGATTTTGGCAGTTGTGCTGGTTGATCTGGTTCTACAGTGTTTCCTGGTTGTGCTGGCGTATCTGACTCAACTGGGTTTCCTGATTGTTCTGGTTGTTCTGGTACTACTGGTTTCCCTGATTTTACTGGTTTTCCTGCTTGTCCAGATTTTCCTGATTTTGGCAGTTGTGCTGGTTGATCTGGTTCTACTGAGTTTCCTGGTTTAGCTGGTGTATCTGGTTCAGCCTGATTTTCTGTTTGATCTGGTTGTTCCGGAACTACTGGTTTACCCGATTTTACTGGTTTTCCTGCTTGTACAGATTTTCCTGATTTTGGCTGTTGTGCTGGTTGATCTGGTTCGACTGTGTTTCCTGGTTGTGCTGGTGTATCTGGTTCAACTGGTTTTTCTGATTGTTCTGGTTGTTCTGGAACTACTGGTTTACCTGATTTTACTGGTTTTCCTGCTTTTCCTGATTTTCCAGATTTTGGTGGTTGTGCTGGCTGTTCTGGTTGTACTGTGTTTCCTTCTTGATCTGGTTCGACTGGGTTTCCTGGTTGTACTGGTTCTACTGGTTTTTCTGGTTTTTCTGGTTTTCCTGGTTTTCCTGGTTTTCCTGGTTGTACTGGTTTTCCTGGTTTGTCACATGGTTCATGATGTCCATGGTGTGCTTGGTGCTCATGATGTCCATGGTTTTTAATGTTTTTATGATGTTTGTGGTGTTTATGCTTATGTGTTGTGTGTTTATGTTTATTTTCGTGATTTTTAGGGACAGCATTTTCAGATGGGACAGGCTTTTTCAATGGTTCAGGTTTTCCAGATTGTCCATCCTTGTTTGCATCGCTGACAGGAGCAGGAGCAAGAGAATCGCCACTTTTCTTTTTCAGTTGATCAGCCTGTTTAGCATCGCTGGCAAGAGCATCAGTAGAAGCATTGTCAATTGGCTGCGACAATGATCCAGGATTTTTTGAATGTTTAGCGTTCTTAGGATCGATTTGAAGAACATCAGTAGCAGGATCGTCAATCGGCAGCGATGAACCTAATTCTGTAACACATGAAACGAATTTTAATAATATAAAAGGTTAAAAATCTATTTTAAAGGAAATAATACATACACGAGAGAAATAAGCTTCTGCAACTTTACTATAAACTAAATCCATGATATGAATTTTTAAAGAAGGTCGATATTTTGAGAATGGGATGAAAAATTTCCTTGCATAATTTTATTTATTATACTCACCAACAAGGATCGCAGAGGCAAAAAGAACAGCAGAAAGGAAGAACTTCATTTTCTCAAATTAGAGAAAACTGAATTTTCTAGAATTGCGATGAAACTTATGAATTTTGGAAGAATCCGGGCCGATATATATACTAATTTCTATCTCATTATTAACCATGAAATATCCTTCGCAGAATCAAAAAAATCCGATGAAAGGAGATAAATTATTACACTCATATATCTGTCATATATAAGACTTGAAATATTAGATCTACTTGCATAAGTCTTTATTCCATCTAGATTGTATAAACGGGCGGAGTTAATATTATAGACAGCTTCTGTTATTACGAAATTTTCCTGGAGATCAACTTGTCAAACAGCGTATGAAACTTTCCTTACAGTCGCAAAGAACCCAAAAAGATAAAAAAGACTCATGAAATGATTTGATTTGTATAAAACTTTTTTTGTAAGAGTTTTTTCAGTCTTTGATTTGCAGACATTTTTTTAAACATTAAAAATATCTTATCTATATGGTGGGAAGATAAATTTGACTTTAGTGGAAATTAGTCGATGTAACTTAACATTGAACTAATAATGTTAAAAGAAATGAAAACATATTTCATCAATATTCTCTGCCTTAATTTATTAAATACTTAATATAAATTAATGCATGATTAGCACTGTGAATATAACCCTCTTGTTTATAGTACAGTACTACATTTTTTTGTAAAAAATAAATTAGAAATGGAAGCCGTTTTTAACCTTTATAGGACAGATCCCAAAATGCAGCTCCACATATTTTTGGTTGAAAAAAAAAACATGAGTGATGTTCTAACCAAATAAAATAGGAAACAAATATTTTTAAAGCCTCAGGGATAAAAAAACTACTAGAAAAAAATACTTGAAGAAAAATGTAGACAATTAATATATGTAAATAAATAAAATGTTGAAATTGGAAGTCTTAATTTCATAGCTGGGTATCGATACTACACATGTCGAATCTACACATTGTGCAACTCTGCATATAGCGTGCAGACTTTAAATTAAAATGGTAAATTCTACACATTTAATTCACCATATGAGAGACAAGTAACCGCGCTAAGCTTAAAGAAAATATTATTTTTATCAGCTTATTATAAATAATAATTTATAAATAATAATAAGTTTAATGATTAAACATTAATTAGGAATTGTATCAATAAATGATATATAAATAATAATAGGTGGTAGCCTCGGTGGTAGCCTTGATGCACTTGATTGTAACCTAGTATGTGCTTAATCAAGTAAAAAAGAAACCAGGTTTACATACTTAATATGTCATATGTGATAGGCATATTAGACTATAGCGTACCAAGTGAATATAAAAAAAATTACATTCAGTGACGCTTCATTTTTCCAATACATGTTGGCCTGCTGAACTTAAAAATTCCTTTGAAAGATTTGTATAAATTAATTGGATAGGAAACCACGACCTTTTAAAAAATATTTCGGTTCACTGCACTTCAATTTCGAGATTGTTCAGGAAAAATGACACTAATGATCGTTGCATATTCGATGATGTTTACTTTGATACCTTTGGTAACCAAATTTACCTTTTCCTGCTTGAGAAATGTTTTATGTACTCGAAAACTCGAACAATTTATCCTGAATACTTTTTTTAAAAAGAAGAAAATTACAAGAGTTTTTTTTTTTTATTTTCAAAATCCGAAAAAAAAACAAAATGAACATGTTAAGCCGAACATCCCATGATATGAAAAAAAGTCAAGAGAAGAAAGACGTTGATTTTTGAAAGCCTGACAACATTATCATGACAACTTTTTGAATTTTGTCGAAAAGTTGAAAATTATAATAGTTTTTGTTTTTAATTTTAAATAATAACATTAAAAATAAAAAATTTAAGTTTTAGAAAACGACACAAGCCATTAAAAGAATAAATAGACAAAAGTTTCTCCTCCAAAAAAAAGTTAGAACTTAGTTAAATTTGTCATGAACAATTGTTGATAGGACCCGTAGATTTTGATTAAATCGTAAAAAATAAGATTAAAAATTAAAAAATTACATTTTTTGGAGAGCGGAATAAAGTACAAACTAAAATTATTAGACTAAGGTTGTTTACCCCAAAAAGATCTACACATTTGTTATTAATCATTTTTAGACAAGAGAGTAGTTTATCTTTCAATCGTAAAAAATCAGATTAAAAATTTAAACAGTAAATTTCTGGGAAAACGCCACAAGAGATAAGCAGAATTAAAAGACAAAAGTAGCTTTACCAAAAAATATTTACAAATATTTAAAACCTCTGATTATAAAAATATATTAAAAGTAAAAAATTAACTTTTTGTAAGTAGGACACATGATACAATAATATTTTATTTAACAAAATTTTTGCATAAATTATATCTAGATTGAATATATACAAACTAAATCAATGAAAAAACGATACAATTTACAGTAAAATGTTCAATAATAATTTTTATTGTGATAGAATGCGCATTTTTCTATTGATAAAAAGAATACAGTAAAATACTTGTGTTCCAATGCTAATGCATATTATGACTGGTAATAATATAAATTTATTGAAATGATATACATTTTTTAGAGTGGTGAAGAATAAAATTTAATGTAAAACAAGAAACAAATATTAAAATAATCATGAAAAATAGAATTTGTACATTAATTTGCAATATCTGAATAAGCGCAGTACCAACCCGAGGGACAGAAATAAATATAATATACATTTGATATATTAGAGTTTAAGATAATTCAGAAAAGATCGCATTTTCGTCCAAATCAAGTACGTAGCATGAGATACATCATGAGAATGTGTTCGTTAAAGCCGAAGGAGCTTTAACAAAAGAGAATTCACAATCCAAAACTTACAGTTTTCGATGCTTTGACCTTTAATTTTAAAACGCTTGCGGACAAATGTGGGGTTAATAAAAAGATCGAGCTCTAATTAAATATATCTTTTGCGGGGCGCTTTGAAGTAGGTTGGTTTCAGGACTTAAATATTCTCGAGCATATCTGCTTCAATATCCGAAAATGAATTTTCAGGAGAACTATTAAAATCGATTAATGTTTCCAAAAATATCGAGCGCAACAAGAAAATTTGAACCTGTTTGTCAACGGTTGCCACTGCGGGCACCAATGACCAACGCTGTGGCTAGAGTTTTGTAACCTCGCGTGCGAGAGATTATTCAAATTTCCTGGTCGCACTCAACAATTTTCAAAATAATAATCGGCTTCATGCCTGAAATTTTATTTTTTAATTTGAAATTGGTCTCGCGTTGCATTATCTGAGTCTTCAAATTGATTGAATCCGATTCTCAACTCTAAATTTATATTTAATTAGCGGTACTTGACATCAGGACCCTAATAGCATGGGACGATGCGGGAATGCCCCTGGAACGTCACAAAGAGTCACAAACCATTATTGTTATTTTTAACAAGAAGCAAGTATCTCCTAAGAAAGACAAGAAGTTGAATTGTTAAAAAAAAAGAGCTAACACAGCGTCGCATCAGCTTTGCGTTCTTCAGTATCTATGTTGCACTGAAAATAAAACCCCTAAAATCCAGCTACCCCAAAAAGGATGTCTTTTTATCACCTGGATTCTGGGTTGGATAACGTTATAACTTTGGGAAATACACGTTAAGCTTTTTCAACTGTATTATGTGTTCTGGATCCTTGATGCAGATACGTTTTAAGTACTTGGTGCCCTGAGGCTTTTTTTACCACTTACAAAAATTCCGATTCTCCAAGTAATTCAACACAATTCTAATTACAAAAGATGTTTAGCCTTAGCCTTAAATGTGCAGGGTTAAATGTGTGGATATAATAGCGTGTAGATTTAAAAGTGTAGAGTTCAATATGCAGAATTTCTTCGTGTAGAGTTTAATGTGTAGACATTCATGTTCCCAGTTTAATGTGTAGGCCTTTTTATCAGGACAATTTGCATATTGACATTATTTATCGTGTAGAGTTAAATGTACAGAGTTTATTGTGAAGAGTTAATTTGTGTAGAATTTAATGTTGGAGCTGTCCAATTTTCGATTTTAGTGTGTAGAGTTAAATGTGTAGACTCGACGTTTACGCTTAATGTGCAGAGTTCATAGCATATGTAGATTCGATATGTGTAGTATCGACAGGGTCCCAATTTCATAGTCTATTGCTTAGTTCAAAAAAGTTGAAAGACAGTTTTATATTATGAGCTTACATGTTGACTTTGAAAAAAAATATATATAACTATTCCTGATATAAAATATCTAAATTGTATGAAAAAAAGTTTCCCCCGGCACAGGATGATTTGTTCACTCATGATGCCTACCATCAATTTATTGCATTAAATTAGGTCATTTGATATTTAAAAACAATAATAAAAAATACCTCTTCTTAGCGTTTAAAGTCATTTTAATTCAAGCATTAGATGTTCGGTCACTTCTGGAACAGGGCGTAATACTTAATATGTGCGTCACATACATAATTACACTGACAACAGAAAGTGTGGATTAATGAAATTTTTCCCAATTTCCAAATTGGTGTCCTCTGTAATGCAACTTTTATATTTAAACAAATTAAATCATCAAAAAACTTTTCCAAAAATGCGTTGAATGACCGCTATTTTAAACATTTGAGAACATTCTGCAGGAAAATATTTATAAAAAATATAATTTTTTGTCAATTTGGTTTTAACATAATCTTGACAATTTTTCTACTTTTGTTACAAGTTATGTAACAGAATGACCGAAAGGAATAGAAAACAGGAACTTTTTTTGAACTAAATGTGTTATATTATTCTGGCTTACTAAAAAATTTTCAACAAAGCAGGTTTGCTAAATTTTGCAAATTAGGTAACAGAAACTCTACGAGGAATCAGAAAGGATGCTTTTTTAGAAACGGTGTTGGATTATTTTAATCTTGCTAACAAATTTTCAAGAAAATAATTCTTGTCGGTTACTAGAATTTTCAGTTTGTTTTTGTTTTTTTACACGTAGCGTAACAAACATTTTCAGAGGAATCAAACAGCGTGATTTTTCTTGTTAGAAAAAGGTGTTTTGCATTCTAGATGTTAATGTGAAATTCTCAAAATAGAAAGTTTTCTCGGTTTCGCGAGTGTTGAACTTTTTCGTTAATTTCATTACAAAGTATGTAAAAGAATTTCCAGGAAAAATCTAAAGGGGTAACTTTTGTTGCTATAAAAGTTGTTGTGATATTTTAATCTTTCTAAACAATTATAAGTGAATCACTTTTGGTGGGTTCATCGAGTTTTCAGATTTTGGTTGCTTTTATTACAAGATATGTAAGAGAAATTCTGAGTGAAACCGAGTAGAGAACCTTGTTTTTTCGGCAAGGGTTCTATCTTATATTATGCTTGCTGACAAATTTTCAAGAATGACACCTTGCTCTGTTCCGCGAACTTTTAGTTTGTTGTTAGCTAGCTTTGTTAAAAGTAATGTAACAGAAGTTCGGAGACATAGGTTGCTTTGTTGCTTTGACCTTGTTGATAAATGTTAAAGAGGAGGATTCAAAATTTTTTTCAAAGTTTTGGGGACTTGTACTTTGCGTTTTAGAATAAACAGTGGAAGAGCGACAATTTGATGGGAAATGACATAATAAGGGAGATACAATATTTGGCCAAAAACACACACTATCTGAACGCTTAAAACACGTATAAGTTGTCGCTAAAGCTTACTCCTTACTAGTTGATCAAGCTCAACTTTTAAGCTTTTCTTGTGAATACTAATCTTTATACAAGTTTTTTCTAGAGGACTATTTGTTCATTTTTTTGTTCACTATCACATAGTTTAAGTGGTTGACTAGGCGGTTGGATACCCTGGATATACTATATGCTATCTTATCATTCGTAACAAACTACTCTATGCAGACGTAGAATGTCGGATGGAAGGAGAACGATTAATATTGATCTCCAATATTTTTTTCCTCATATGACTTGCAAATTTCTGTTTCGCGTATTTGGTTAGTATAAATTGAACATATGAGTTTCTTTTAACAACTGTTTAATCTATTTTAAATGTACACAATGACAAAGTCAATAAGTATTGTAGGCAATTTCTGGTATTCCCAAATTATTCGCAAGATCGACTGGTCATCCAGCGTACGGAAACTTCCGTACAGTCGCTAGAATCGATAAAACGCGGAAGATACTCAAAAAATAATTAAATTTGTATCAGCATTTTTTTGTGAGGGTTTTTTAGTCGTGGATCCAGGCGGAAAGTTATATATAGTTTATACATAGTTTGAAATATTATATATATAATTATCATTTATTGTATATAAAAATTTTAGAAAATCAAGCTTTTTGTTTAAAAATTCATCTTTTGGTTACAAATTTAACTGTTTTGTTGTAAATTCCTTTTTTTGTTGAAAAATTACTTCAGTAATTGAAAATGTACCTATTCTATTTTTGGTCCAAAAAGGTTCTTTTTTAAACAAAACTTCAACTTTTTTAAAATGAAATCGAAGCATGTATCAGGGATCGTTCATAAACGACGTTGCCATTCAATATTGGTGGGGGGGGGGGGGGTGTCACAAAACCTACAGTTGGAAAAGTTTTTTTCTAAAAGCACATATGGTAACATTATCATTACTTTTCCAGGTGATAAATGCGTTTTGTTAGAAAACTCATTTTTTTTAGTTTAAAATTCGACTTTTTGATTGATGATCCTTGAATTTTATTGAAAATTTGTATTTTTGGTAGTAAATTTAACTTCGACATTCAGAGATCAAAATTTTTTTTAAAACTTCGTCCTTTTCGGTTAAAACTTAACATTTTTGTATACAAATTAATCTTTTATTATAAAAATTCAACTTTTTGTTTGAGAATTATTTAATTTTGTTACAAAAATCGCCTTTTTTAGTTGCAAATTAATCTTTTTGTTAAAAAATTTATCTTTTTTAGTTAAAAATTCAACATTGTGTTTCATAACTTTTGAATTTTATTAAATATTCGTCTTTTTAGTAACAGATTAATTTTTTGTTTCAAAATTCTCCTTTTTTCGTTAAAGATTTAGCTTTTTTTGTTGAAAACTCTTAAATATAATTAATTATTCGTCTTTTTTGGTAGTAGATTATTCTTTTTGTCTAAAAATTCCTCTTTTTCAGTTAAAACTTCAACTTTCGGTTTAGGATTCTTGAATATTATTGACAATTCTTCGTTTTTGGTAGTCATTTAATCATTTTGCGTAAAAATGCATAATATTTATTTGAAAATTTCACTTTTTGATTCAAGATTTTCAAATTTTATTAAAAATTCACTTTTTTCGGTAGAACATTAATCTTTTTGTTCAAAAATTCTATTTTTTTAGTAGAAAATTCAACTTTTTGGTTCAGAATTCATGAATTTTATTAAAAATTCATTTTTTTCGGTAGAAAATTATTCTTTTTGTTTAAAAGTTTACATTCATGTTAAAAATTTATCAACTAGGTTTGAAACTTAAACTACTGTCTAAAATTTTTTTTAAATTTTCTTCCCCAAAAATTCATATTTTTGGTTAAGAATTCTTGAATTTTTTTAAAAATTCGTCTTTTTTGCTACTAATATAATATTTTTGTTTGGAAATTCATCTTTTTTCTTTGAAAATTTAATTTTTTAGGAGAGAACCTTTTAATTTTCTTAAAAATTTGTGATTTCGATAGAAAATCAAGCTTTTTGTTTAAAAATTTAACTTTTTTGTTGAAAAATCCTTTTTTTGTTGAAAAATTACTTTGGTAATTTAAAATATACCTATTCCATTATGGGTCAAAAAAGGTACTTTTTTAAATAAAACTTTTACTTTTGTTAAAATGGAAATATTTTGTAACAATTTTATTTTTTTGATTTGATAATTCAATTGTGTTGTATATCAATTCTTAGTTCACAGATTCCATAATACACGGATCAACTGTCACAAGCTTTAAATGTATATTGATTGCCGAAATTTATAATTCACCACAGAGTCACGCAGACAATATAGGCTATAAACATATACAAAAATCAATATCAACGTAAAATTAGGTATTGTCTCACAAATAAGCTACTTTCGATGGGGGGGGGGGGTGGATAATTACCTAATAAACGTGTGCCAACGAGGGAGAGGGGAGGGTAAAAATCTTCCAAAAATTGGTAACGTAGTTTACAGATCATCCCTAAATATAATCAATATTTATGTTTTACTAAGAATTTTTCTTTCTCTTTTATAGTAAAGGATTATATTTTTCAATGAAATAAATTAGAAACGAGAGCCATTTTTGAGGAAATAACAGTTTTCACAATCAATATATAAAAATTATTCAAATATTTGAATTAGGCGACTATTAATTAAAAGAAGTATCTACAAATTGGAAACGTGCAAAATATAAAAAGTCGTTTTTGGAACATATACATATAATAAATTTGCAGATAATTATTGAAATGATTTGCGCTTTCACATCACATTGTCAATGTTAATGTAACATGTAATTAATGTATATATATGAACAAAATTCTATTACATTAGATATTACATTAAATATTATATTTACTTTGCAGAATAATTTAAAAATTTATTATATTTAATTCTTTACCTCTGCCCGAGACTGCTTATTCAGATATTGCAAAATAAAGTACAAATGTTGTCCATTACCATGACTTTATCATTTATTCTTCATTTTTCACTAACCTTTATTTGCAGCTACCCTGAGAAATGTGTTATTTCAAAAAGTGGCCCAAAAAAAATTATTAGATCTTTTTTGAGAGCACCATTTTTGTCCAATCATAATTTGTCGTATCTTGCATAGTTTTTCCGTAAAATGCAATTTTTGATTTTTCATTATTTTTTGTGCAATAATAATGTAAATTTTCGATTTTTCAACAAAATTCAAAGTCTTTATGATAATCTTGTAGGGTGTGCAAAGAAACCCATTTTTCTCGTATTGACTTTTCTCGTATCTTGCCTTGCATGGCTCATAATGCTAATTTTCGTTTCTATTTTTTGGATTTTGAAATTGCTATAGCTCTGAAAATTTTTTTTATTGTTAATGTTTTTTTTTACAAATAAAACAAAAACTACACGTCCTATCAGAAAATTAATTATAACAAATTTGTAGCTCTTTTTTGGCTGCATTATTTTTCACCTTTCTTCGAATCTTGCATAGTTTGACCGCAAAGTGGAATTTAAAAAAAAAAATTTTCTGCGATCAAAATTTGAATTTTCGGTTTTTCGAAGAATTAAAAAAAGTTATTATGATAATCTTGTAGGGCTTTCAAAAACCAACGTTTTTTCTTTTTTGACTTGTTTTGATATCGTGCGTTGTTTGGCTTAAAATGTTCATTTTCGTTTGTTTTTTTGCATTTTAAAACTGCTATAAATTCGACAATTTTTTTTCCATCAAAAAAAGTCATAATGATAAATTGTTAGACGTTTTGAGTACTACTAATAACTATGCATAGAATTTTTAAATCTAGAAAAAAGTGGTCTCAAAAATGTTCAATATGTGCTCACTTTTTGAATTTTTATCAAAAATGGCTGGCCAATCTGTTCATTTTTTCGAAAGGTATCGTGCTCACAGACAGACATACGTACATACAGACAGACACATTCGTAAAAACCTGTTTTTCGGGTTCAGGGGGTCTTAAAACATGCACATTTGACAAAAACCGGGGGGTCAAAATTTACATAAATCTAATACCTTCTCTAGATGAGAATGTAATACGTGATTGTGTAACAGTTCCACCTTTGTTGGAATGAAAATAAATAAATATTGTGAAAATTTCAAACAGGCAACGTCACACTGTATTGAAAAGTTAATGCACCCTGGTAAAACAATTAATAATTTTACGCAAAAAGACGATGTTTCACAATTATTTAATTTGGGAAGATTTGAACGCCAAAACCCGGATTTCAAAATATATTTAAAAAGTTAAAGAAAATAGTATATATTTATTCAATATTTATGAAGCCATACTAGGGCTGTTTTTGTTCAAAAAACACTCAGGGTATTTTTATATCACTAGCAGTTAGTTTACCTTTTACGAGGTCATTTTTAGGAAACGTAATTCATTTTCCATTTGCAAAAAATAATAATAATTGACCTTGTTAAGCGTTTAAAGGCATTTGCCCACAGACTGAACCTTATTTACAATTTGTAAAAAAGTTCGCAATAATTTGTTCACCAACTGAAAAAAAGGAGCTTGAAAAAAAAACAAAAGCATTTTTTTACTCTGACTTAGAAAAACGTTAATTTTTCAGGTCAATCTTTTTTCGGTATCTGAAGCCTCGAACTCTTTCTTTCTGTTTGATGAATATGCATTTTGCGTTTAGCGAAAGAATCACTTCATGGTATCAAGACTTGAATTACTGTACCAAATAATTTTTTTGAAGAAAACTGTAAAATTTCTTCAAATATTCATAAAAATTGTGTAGCAAAATTACATGCAAAGAAGATATGTAAGAAAATCATTATAGTTTTTTTTTATTTCTGGGCGAAGTTTATTCATTCTGAAATTTTATAATATGCATGCAGTTTAACAATTATGGATTGAATTTTCATCACGTGCAAATGGGATTTCATGTTATTTAAATTGTCAATTGGCGATTATAAATTGGCGAATATAAAGATGGTAATATTGAGTATGCGCATGACTTTTAATCACTATTAATTATTCATCACTGAGATTATAAAAATTTAAAAACTTCATATGTGTCTTATTTGTTTTAGCAGGGGGTTGAAAATGATGAAAAATAACTAAAACTTTGAAGAAAAAATATGTTCAAATAATGAAAAAAATATAATTTTCTCACAAACGTTTCTAGAAACGCTAGAAATCAACTTTATTGGCAGAAAGAGACATTTTGACATTTACAAAGAATATAGCCAAGAAATAGAAAAATAGATAGATAGAATAGAAAACTTTACAGCCGCATTTTAACATCGGGAATTTTAAATCAAAATATTAGCATATTGTTATTCGCAAAACTTGAAATATATCAAATATTGACCTGCAGCGTTATTTTCTTTGCCAGAGCTGCAGGGGGAGGGCAAAATGATCAACTTGCTCTGGGCGCAAAAAAAAGAGGATGTGTGCGTCTCTGTAATAACCTTGCTTATAATTTCTTTTCAATCCTGAAGTTTAAACATTAAGAAATTCATGTGCAATGTTGCACCCAAACATAATGAAAGTCATATTCAAAAAAAGGGAAACAAATCTAGTATTATTTATTGTTAGAACAAAATGGGATTTATAGATTTAAAACTATCCGCTAAACTGACCGATTAAAATACCGCAAACCAATTTGCTCAGTGGTTAGACGCTCGGACTTCACCTCAGAGGTCCGGGGTTCGATCCCTGAGCCGGTACCTCTGGAAATTTTT
>JAAAKG020077862.1:0-16944 GCA_010014905.2 Druon quercuslanigerum | reverse complement strand
TTATTGTCCTTATTGTAGATGGTGCCACCGTCAATATAAGTGGTCATCGCCTTCCATGGGAGTCGACCCAGCCTGCTGTACGCTAAGGATTTATAACTTGAACTTTCGCCACATAAAATTGATTGGGCGTATAACTTCCATCGTAACTGGACAATTTTTAACATTGGCTTGAGCATAAAGCCTAAATAATTAAAATAAGAGCTCGAATGATAATTAGAAGGTATGTGACTTCATTTCGTCTCCCTACAATAAGTGCGTGGCCGGAATTCAGTGTGATGGGGTCGATGAGGTTGAGTCACATTTAATAAAATGCATAAAGGTAAGTTATTGTCGTCGAGTAATAACCACTAAGTGTAGGTCTTTGATTTCTTTGTGGGGCGTAAATTCTTCGTTCTGGCCGCGGATCGTTAATTCTAAGTGTCAACCGGTATCGTTTCAACATAGCGTGGCACCATTAAATTATTAATTATTAATAATTATTAAAAAATAATTTAATTAAAGATCACACTAAATACTAAATGAACAGGCAAAGGGTCGAAGTGAAACCTCTATCATGACTGCAAGCTTGGTCGACCTCGAGAGTCACAAATAAGGCACCATGTTGGGAGTTATTATTTCTCGAATTTCGAACTGCATGAATTAAATTATAAGGGTTAATGATGGCAAAAGGCTAATATCGAATAGGGTCGCTTGCATAAAATTTATGTCAATACACACCTTATATAAATATGAATCGCGAACTCGGTCATTTAATAAATGACTTATTTTGTTACCCGTATTAGTGGTCATACCTCATTTATTGAATGTGGATTGTCCTTTGTTAGTGTAATGTTCGGTTTCGTTGCTCAGCTTCTTCCTAACCCCACCCCTCTCTGTGTTGTGTTAGCAGGAGTTATATATTAAAATAAAAAATTAAGGGTAGTAACTCAAAATAATTCTCTCAAACACCTTTTTGATTGTTTGAGGTTGTTCGTTGATTTTACAAACGATCTGGCGCCCCTCAGGCAAAATGTAGTATGTATGCATGGATGCATGTATGCATATATATATATTTATGTATTAAGTAGTGAAGAGGGTACGACAGGCTTTCGATAGATCGGAGTTTTTGCAGAAAATATTTTTCGGGATTTCACGTAACAATCGGTATTTCGAGAAAGGTTTCGTGAACCGTCGA
This sequence comes from Druon quercuslanigerum, assembly GCA_010014905.2. Classification (NCBI taxonomy): domain Eukaryota; kingdom Metazoa; phylum Arthropoda; class Insecta; order Hymenoptera; family Cynipidae; genus Druon; species Druon quercuslanigerum. The sequence goes on along the minus strand of JAAAKG020077862.1, from coordinate 15,770 downwards.
AAGATCTTGTTACTTGTTGGAAATTTTTCAGGGTTTTTTCCTGATTTTTTTTTGTTAACTGACTTACACGCCGCAGAGAGAAATGGAAGCAAATGCATAAGGATGATCTGGAAGACCACGATTTACTGAAAAGCCTGACTGGTAGTGAAACGTCGGATACCGTAGGGGCAACGACAGAAAGGTCAGTCGACGAACAAGATAGGCAATCTAGGGCCAATCTTGGCGCAATGATAGCGCCGTTACCGGGTTGGACAAGCAATAAGAAAGGCGAAATCTTACTAGCAATTTTAAGGGGGCTGCATTTAAACACGACGAGAGAGGATGAGACGTCGTAGGGTCCTCTGGAAGTCTTAAGGCAGCTAAGCAGATTCCACCATTCCTTTACCAAGTTAGAAACAACCCTCTATGGGCAACAGCAATGGCCAGAGTTGGAGGGAAACCAGGATTTAAGGGGTGCGTTATCACCAACCTACACCCCCATCCACAGCAGAGACATGTAGTGGGTTGATAAAGGGGCAATAGTGCCGCCAACACGGGCAACAACACCGGTTGGTGCATTAGCTATTTGGTTTCCGAAGAATTAGCGATACTGCGGAGAGATCAGGAGGCAATTAGAAGATCTGAGGGACCACTGAGCCGTAGCATTATAACCCCCTGGGTAAATAGACATACCGATCAAGCAAAATTTTAACTACCAGCCGTGAGCGCCCTAACGTATGCTTCTTTATGAACGACCTCGCAGCCGATTTTTACTACAGTGGTAGGGACACACGCCCAAGAATGACTGGTACAGTTGAAATCAAGAAGCTCCGACTGGACTAGAGAAAAAGCGCCGCAAAAACGAAAAATGGGGCTAAACCGCGAAAAGCGAGGGTTATCTGTACTTAGAGATCTATCGCAAACCCCGAACACGAGAATTAGCTCCATGTGAGCACTACGAGCAAAGGCCACGAGACAGTAAAGGGCCACGAACGGAGAAAACCACCCATCACTACCCAGCGTCGAGCCTCTTTCCCTATATGAACCCGACCTTAGCAAGGGAGGAAGAGCTCCGACTGAAAATATTAGTGCGAAATAGGGACAGATCGGAAAATTACGATGGATACGGGTCCTAGATTTGTTCACAACGAAGAGAAACGAAGAGTAAGCTCAGGAAACGAAGTATGTTCCTACAAGCGGACAGGGTCAGCAGAAGCGATATCATAAGCCAATCTCGAGATCCAAATGAACCATGTATACGCTAATCGGAATAAGATAAGAATAAGAATAAGTAGTATCCATATTAGGCGAGGATCTGGCTCCACTGCCTCTAGAAAAAGTAATTATCCCTGAATATGCGTACAAAGGGAAGGGGTATCCGACCAAAAAGAGCAGTTCTGTAGCTATTATCACCCCGACTTCTGTTCATAGTGAAAACACACCGAACTTTGCGCAGTTGGCCGACCTGATCACCTCGCGTGGAACAGTCACGAGCACGGATAGAGAAGAGCCCAAGGTTCATAGCTTCGTATCCCGTATGATGTAGAATGTAAGAGGTCGATTGTTGTATGTGTTGGTCCACCCGTTTTAAAATTGAACAGCAGCACATGAAACAAGGTGTTAGAGGCAAATTAAGCTAAAATACTTAACATCGAAATTGGAATTCCCGAACTTATGTCAGCCAGCATGTATGTCTGTATTTATGCATTCTCGTCTGTATACCTGCATGTGCGTATATCTGTATATATGTCTGTATGCATTTACGTATGTCTGTATCTATGTCTGTCTGTATGTTAGTACGATAACTTTCTAAAGAATTGACAGATTTGATTAGCCTTTGGTACATTTTATTAGTCGTTTTCGATGAAAATTTAAAAATTTAGATTTCTGAATGATCGACTTTTGAGATCATAATGGTCTAATTCGGGATCATGTATGAAGTTAAACCACGATGGCTGACGTTATAAGAGTACTTTAGCTCTAATGCAATCTTTTTATGGTTTCTGCTGGGGCAGTGTACGTGAAAAGTTAAAGAACTAACGAAAGCTGATATTAGAAAATTTCACCTGCTAAGTGTAGTTGTCACTTCCGTGCGGTTAGATACAATTCATAGCTTACGCCGTTAAGACACCGGCGCCAAGAATTGGCGGCCATTTTGTTTAGTCTGACAAATGAACTAAAAAATAAGATCAAATGGATCCGAATGGACAGATCATTATGATCTCGATTTATTTAAACTAGAAAAATTGGGTCATAATTAGTTAGGTAATATTTATTTCGTTGCTTGGTTGTTTAAAGGATGTTAGAACTAATCGTAAAATAAATTTAGCCACTTTTTTATGTCTTGCAGTTTTTTATTATAATAAACTCCTTCAGTAAACTCCTTTAGCCACTTTCTAGTATCATATGTACTCAATAGCCACGCTTCGTTTTCTACTTTATTCAGTCCTGCTCCCTTTAACATTATTAACTTCCTCTTATGTTTCTCTATCTCCACGTCATTCAGCTCCTCTCCCTCTGTCTTCCTCTTTCTTCTACTTCCCATCATCTTGCTAAAACTATTTACTATCTTCCGCACATCACAATCTGTCGTAAACCTTTTTAACTCCTTTTTAAGATCTTTCTCCTATTTCTTTTCTTCCTTCTTACACATAAATCTAAACCTTTGCAATTTCCTCTCTCCACTTTTTGCAATGTCTCTTCACCCTACTTTTTATCTTTTTACATTCCCTATCTCTACAGGGCTTCACCATTCCTTTCTTCTTCTTTCTAAGTACATTATTTGGCACACACCCTTTCATTTTCTTTTTCAAAATCCTCTCATATCTCTTCCAACGACTCCCCTTCAAGGTGTACCTTCCCTTACTATTCCCAACACTTCTCTGTCGTCTCCTTTGTCCAACTCACTATCTCCTTCGACACTTCTTACCCACCTTGCTTTCCGTCCCTCTATCCCCTTATCCTCAACCCAAATTGCTGATACTCTGTTTCTACCATCCGTTCCACTGGGAATCTTTCCATTACCTCCCACGCTTGCATATTCTGTTATGTGTCAAATCGCTAAGTTGAGAACTCCGGTAAATCAAAGCAAGAGTTCACGAGATCTTCATTCGAAATTTTCACAGACAATTTGAGTGAAGGTCCTACTTGTCGATTTCACGGATTAACTTAACGACGAGTTTGCCTACTCCGAGTGAGTCATCAATAGTCCATTAGTCTCGTAACGGTACTTTTCCTGGACCGGAAAATAACAGCCTGCGAAACACGTGTTCACAACATTCCAACGGCTGGCCAGGCCCGTGCGTCAGTCTTCTCCTCTCCCTCGCTCCCAAGTACTTCCTTCCTTGTCTATTCTCACCATCTTCCTTCTCTCAATTTTCATCCTTTCCTTTCTTTCTGACGTACGTAAAGGGCCTCCGGGGAGCTCAACCAGCGTTGGAATGAACGCGTTCATGAACTCAAAGATTTGATAAAGTGTTCATTCTAAATAATATAAAGAGGGAAACACGGACATACTCCCCCTAAATGGAAAAAAACCAGCCTAAATTAAATAATAGGTAAATAGATAATAGGTGAATTAATGTTAATTAAGTAGGGTTTAAGTAATTTAAGGAATGATTTTTATTTAAGGATATAGCCAGGAATAGGAGGATCGCCAGCAAGTTAATTAAGTACTTTAGCGATAGATATAAACCTAAATACTTTTATTTTAAAATAAATATTGAAATTAATAATATAAATAACAATAAAAATTAGTGAAAATACGAATTAGGTTAATAAGAGTAACGAATAAGCCTAGCGATCCTTCTATTTACCCTAGCTTTCCGTTTTCTTCGGAAATTGGAAGTTGGGATAGAAACAAACATTATTGCCAATTTTTAGATTTTTAAATTAAGTAGAAATATTTTTAATTGTTAATTAAAGTTTTATTTAAAATAGCGTAACATAGGACTGACGCGTGAACGCGTGAGGCCGGCGGGCCTGGCTGACGACCCCCTCTGCTCGGTTGCGACTTCGTTGTCGTTCTCGCAGCCAATCGGAGGACTCGAACGCTGTCCCCACCGCCTCGGGACGTTCCGCGCTCGGTCAGCGAGAGTCGAGAGCAACTCGAAAGTGAAGTTCGCATCGCAACTTCTCGAGACTTAGACACGCCGCTCCGTCCTCGAATTTTCTGTGTAGCTTTTACTCAGTCGTGATCTACAATAAACGGTGTTAAATCTTATTCAGTGTTTTCTCTTTGAGTAGGAATCCCTCGCTTGCTCTAATTTTCAGTGCTTCACCGTGCAGTGAGTGCCGCGCTCGTGTTCGTGTTTATTATCTCTTTTCGCTTCGTATCTGTGGCCTCGAGTATCACCCTTGATGACAGGGCGTGGCCACGATACAAAGGCGAACCAGCGCACCATCCGCCGTCGCGAACTACGGGCACTCGCCGCCGCCAGGAATGCCGTCGAGCACCGCGAGGAAGGAGAGCGTGAGTCGGCCAACCGGGCCACAACGTCCGGGACAGGCGAGTCGACCACCGGGGCCACCGCCCAACGATCGCCGCGGTGTCAAGAGGAGCAGCCGTCAACCAGCGAGTCGGTGAGGGGAACCACCGCTATACGACACCGCGACGCACCGAGGGAGTCCGCTCGCCGTCAGCCAGCGCAACGGGAAGCGTTGCCGAGATGAGGGCGAGTCGGCCTGCCGGGCCACCGTCAGGGAGAAGAAGCGCCAACGGATAGAGGGTGAGTCGGCCAACCGGGCCACCGCCGTGCACGCTCGCTTCGAGGTGAACGAGGCGGGTGCTTCCGCAGCCCGACAACGGCAACGAGGGGAGGAGGCCGTGCGGGAGGAGAGGGCCGCCAGACTTCGTAGGTGGAACCATCGGAGGGAGTTCGAGAGGCGTCGTGTTCTGGAGGAATTGAAGGAACAGCGACGCGGAGAGGGAAGAACCGCTAGGCCGTAAACCCCGAAAATTCGGGAATCTTGGAAGAGGGACAGTGGAACCTCTTAGACATCCGTCGTGGACGTTGCGGAACCCGGGATCCTTGAGAACGACGTCCGAACACCGTACGAGTCCCTTTAAGGCTGAGGATACCGAGTTTCCACGAAGAGGCGCGCTACGTACTTCCGCCGGAGAACATAACGAGGAATACGAGGACAGTGGTAGTCGATTGTCCAAACTCTCCACCACAGCCGCGCGGGGTATTAGCGGCGCCCACTTGTCCACTTCCGTCGCCGAAATCGCTGTTGACCGCGGAAATAGAGAAGAGCGGTTCACCCCATGTCGCAGAGGCGGCTCCTCCTTCCGAACCTGCCTTGCCGTCGACGGACGCAGCTAGTGGAAGTCCGGATCCGGACGTACTTCTCCTTTCGGCGGTTGGGACCCCGGAACAGTTCTCACCGTAGCTACTGGCATCACCGTCTCTCTGTAGTTAAAAATAGTTTCTTATTAAAATAATTGTAACGGGCGGTGGCCAACACAAGAGAAGAAAACTCTAAATTGAATCGGCAGTTCTCACCGCCCGTTTCAGAAGAAAAACTGCAAATTGAACCGGCAATTCTCATTGCCACCCACACCTTGCATTGATGGATGGTCTAACCGCTTGGCGCCGTCTGCTACAACGAAACGGGGCCCGTCGGGTGCACCTTACACCACCCACCAGCCGGCGGCAAGAAGGTCAGAAGTCAATGGCACGCCTGGATGCATTTCTGACCACCAACAACCGCACGCTCCCGATCAGAGCCACGCCAACCTTCACGGCACCGCCGGCGCAGTAACGCACACACAGCCGGACATCACGACCACCCCCTGTAACCGTCGATCACCGCCACCGTACGCGTGAGCTTAGCCCCCCCCCCCCCCACGAACTGTTACAACCCATCATCTCAGGCCTAATGCCGGGTAGAAAACAATTCATTACCACAAAGTCTATCACTACAAAGTCTATCTTACTTACATATGTTTATTCTCCCCCTTCGTGCCCCGTTACCAATCCATTCGCGACAGCCCAGCCTCCATCTTCCATCTTGTCCCTTATAATTCTCTTCCATACCCTCTTGGGCCTAGCAAGTCTATCACCCTTTCTTTAATCCTTTTCATCACATCCTTACTGTGAACTGTCACAAACTTACACGTAACCCCTTCTATCTTCTACTGTCCTTATTTTCACACCCTTCTCCCTTTTCCATCACTCGTTTTGCAGTAGGTAACTAGACGTCAGGTCAACAATTTTTTATTTGAGCTGCTCCATCTCTTTCCCTGTCATATCCAAAAGTAGCTGCAAAAAGTTCGAGTTTAGCTTAGGTCCTGATACTCATCTAGTGCTTTTGTAACTTTTATGCCGAATATGCCTTAAGCGGATCTTGAAATTTCCCCCTCTAGACTGTTTTCGAAATTATTTTCAAGCTTTATAATCTTGTATTTGAGGCGTTGCTCACTCGAACTTTAATTTCTCTTTTAGATTTGGGTTTCAATAAATTTGCCATAACTTTTTCGCTATTATCCGTTATGGCCACATATTTTCACTTACTAGCGATTCTAACTCTGCGCTACGCGTTGACTCACTATTTTCCCGATTCAAAGAAATTTAAAGAACTTCAAGGCTCGTTGTGTTTGACTCAATCTGTTTTTTATTTTTTACCTTTGTCTCGTATTTATTCCCGAGGTTGCAATTTTGGAGATCTTGCGAGCTAATAAAACGAATGGAATTTTTGTTAAAGGGAAATCAAATTGACACGTGTAAGAATGACCTAGATTGAATGTGATAATGGAATGCGAAAGGATAAGATTAGAAAATAACCTCGTAGAAATTAACTGAATAGCTCTTTGTTAAAGAATGAGTTTATAAACTAAGAGAAATTTATAGGGACATTTATAGGCTAAGATTTGATGAGAATAGTTTATAAGAAATTAATAAATTAGTTAAGGTGACGGAATGTTTAGGACTTGGCGACGAGATGTCGGAGAAAATTTGCTGGTAAAATAATTCGCGGAAGTAAGATATGATAAATTTTGGGTGACACGTGTCAACCGTTTGAATCAAATTTCGATCCGCTTCCGACGGGAAAGTGGCTTCCCCACTCGTTACGAAGCAGGATTTATTTAATCGCGTTTACGTTGATTATTGTAGTTTGTAAATTCGGATAATTCATTTATGAATAAAAATAAATTAATTTTTAATTTTCCGGTGATTTTAAAATCAGTGTGTGAAATTATTACTTTTCCTCACCAATTGCAGCTTCGCCTGACTGACCCGAGACACCTAAGGACTTGAGGAAGTTTATAATTGTGGATGCCAATTCCGTAGAGGATATTTTTGAATCTTTGTGAAAGAAACTCGCGTTTTTGAACTTTTGAATTTAATACCACAATAATTCTATATTCATTAAAGTGGGAAACCACATTCATTAACTTTCAATTTGGTTTAACTTGGTAGTCTAAAATATCAGTTGGATCGGGATTGTGGACTTCAAATCATTAAAATTTCGTTTAAATTTAAATGAGTTTTAAATTATCGCGCTGAATACTAGTAAATACGTCACAAGTGCCGTCCTATGCTCCCCTCTTTAATTGAATATCAGAGTGCGGCCTCTTTGGAGGTGGCTGTATGCTGCTCTAATGGTATGCCGGCTCCCTATTTGGCAAGATGTCTGTGCTAGTTAGTTTTAACTCGTGTCAAGTAGAGTATGGCCCGATACATCACGTGATTATAATGATAATAATCCTGGATGACATGAATTATATGTGTGGTAACGGTAGACGAGCCCCCCGTCGAGGAATAGTGCACCGGGCAGTGGACGTTCGGTTTGTAAGCTTTGTGCTGTCAGGATAATGAATCTTAACGTGAAGGTTCCGGAGGGACGAGGTAGCGAGGAATACTCCCGCAAATAGAGGCAGCACGTCAGGTCCCTAATTACAATGGATTTCTAGTAATTGAAATTCTTTCCTAAAACATGTAAATAAGAAATGTGTTAACGTAAACCAAATTGACTCTACTGACACTCACTCATTATACTCCCATACTAACTCTTTAAAAATATAGTTTGGGCTAGTGGTAGCCATTGGTGATTCCCCGGTAATAGATTTTTTATTTTTTATAAATAATTTAAGTAAACACTTATTCTTCAAGATTTTTCTCGTATGTGACCCCGCTTTCTAAAGGTATGATCATGTTAGCAAGTAATAGAAGAACCATCACTATGTGCTGGTTTATATTTTATCTATCAATAAAAACGAAAATTTCATTTATGTATCGAGTATGCGACCTATTATTATGTAATGTAGGTAAATTACAAATTAGGGCAAAATGAGAAATTACAAATGCGATATTTTTTTTTTAGTTTTATTTTCTATTATTGTCTTAACTGTGCATGATTAGTTTAGACGTTCGAAAGTATCTCTTCTGCACTCGTCCTCGAAACTGACCATGGTTACCTTGAACGTCTAGAACGCCGGCGCTGTTCTTCAGGATAAAGGTCGTCTAAGGTCACAGCAGTATATCGTCTTCGAAAAATCCCACGATTTTCTAATCGTCTTCTTAACAAAAGTGCCTGATTTTCTGATTCTTGTCTTTCCAAAGCTGCAGGATCTTCTGGTTCAGGAAACCTCTCCACACATTCAGCCTTGCGAACTTTTAATTGGCCTACGAATTCCCTAATGTTATGGTAGAGCATATGAAAGGCGGGATCCGGTTGAACTATTGCCACAAATGTCCTCCCGACAGTGGTGCCGTTTATTCGCAATTTAACATTGGCGATCCCGTTTCGAAAAGGCAACAAAACCTTACCACGAGATCTTGTACTTTCTGTGATATATCCAATGACGTAATGCTCTAATTCATCTACACCCACATAATGTCCTTCACCTACCATCATATCAGCAGGCGTTACTCCATCCTCAGTTAAGTACTGTCGAGGTAGAAGTAGTAAAGTAGGTTCGTTTTGTCCTAATAGGCCGCAGCAAAGATTTGTAAGCATTAATTCTGCAAACAGAAAATATTGAAAGTAAAAAAGTAATCAACATAAATATGTGATGTTGTTAATTGTTCCATGAATTCGCATACAGAATTAGAAATAATTTATTAGTTGGCATGAATGTAACTCTTTTTGAAGTGATAACTTCTTACGGCATGGTGTTAATGGGCTATATTCGGAAACGCTTCGAGGGTGACGCTTCCTCTCCTCTATCTCTCCTTCGCTTCTCCGACTGACTGGCTTTTTCCATTACTCTCCCTATCCCTCTTTCCCTCTCCAATCCCTTTCCCACTACTTCGCTTCTTCCATTTCTCTCTCTCTTCCCTCTCTCTATTTCTCTCCTTTCTCGCTCTCACACTCACACTGAGACTCTGAGAGTATTAGTAGTGTACACTAAGAAAAAAATACTTCTGAATCAACGAAATATTGGATTAAAGCATCAAGAGGTGCTTTCATACTCTGTCAAATGCATATATAATCAATTAAAAATCATATGCTATTGTTTCTTATTTTCTTAATTATGAAATTCCTGAATTATAGCAATAAAAAATTGTTCTTTTACAACATATATAGTATTCATAAAAGTTTTGATCAATGTTTAAGGCATATGAAAATTATTTGTTAAATTTGAAATAACAATAACTCATCAAAATTGTATAAAGAAATTAATTTAAAGACACGTGCCCCACGAACGGAAAAAGACATTTTTCCGAACCTAATAACATTTTCCAAACAAAATTTGCATGATTTAAATCAGTGCTGATTTACTTTGGAGCTTTTTTTTAATTTTTCTTTTATTTTGCAGTTCGATTGTTGAGAAAATTGGTTGTAATTTTTTTCATGCTATGCAACTTTTTGAACAACATTGTTTATTCAGAAATACATTCTTTTTAATTATTGTTATTTAAAATTTTTTAAAATTATTTTATACAGTTTTGAACATTAAAATTTGTTCTTGATTAAAGTATTTGTTTATTTAACTGAAACTAAATTTATTAGAGTATTGACATAAGCTATTCTATTAATAATGCGGAATTCAAAAGCTCTGGCACTTTTGATCCAAGAGAACTTTTTTCTCAGTGTATAGCGGCATACGCTCATATCTATAGCAGTTTATAGCGGCATGCACTCTTCTTAAGGTGAAACGTTAACTTCCTCCAAATAGTTTCGACCAAAGAACTCATAAAATAATGAACTAATTCAATTTTTTTTTGCATTTTCAAAAGTAAACCTAAATCGATTGCGGGCTTCTCCTAAAAATAAATGTTTAAAATAATTTATATTTTTATAAGCAAAATCTTAGATGATCTTCTTCCGAGGATTCTTGATGCTCAAAATAGGAGAAGCCTGCTATGCGGAATGTAATAATGAACATAACATCAATTAAAAAGATCGAATTATTTAATTATTTAGACAAGTTTTCACGAAATCAAAGTAAAATAAAACAGGGAAAATTCTACGTAAAACCGATTTTTTTAGTTCCTTGATTTACCGCCAGTTGTCACCAAAGATATTTTCTTGTTACGTAGATCGGCACCTAGCTGTGTGATTTTCCACCAAAAAGTTTAATTTTCTAGAAAAGAGGCAAATTTTTCACGAGAAACAGTTTAATTGATACAAGAAAACAATATATTTTTCAATAAAATTAATTTTTAACGAAATGATTCATTTTTTAATCAAAAAGGTAAATGTCCAACTGAAATGGTAAGGTTCCTACCAAAAAAGAATTATTTTTGGTTACAAAAAATGAATAAAAAATGTTTAAAGACACTATTTTAATCAAAGAGATGAGTTTTCAACTAAAATAATAAATCTTCAACAAAACAATTAATTTTCAGCAAAGCCGTTGAATTTTTTAAATTGAGATAGCCTTAAAAGTATTTAAAAACAGTTTAAACAGATTTTAAAAATTGTAGAAAAAAATAATCTGGCGAAAATTTGTAGGTTTTATTAAAAATAGTAGGAAAACGTCGAATCATTTTAAATGGTATTCAAAGTTTTTCGAAGAATTTCAAAAATAATTCAAAGTTGAAAAGATTCCAAATAATTAAAAGTAAAATTATACACAAAATTTCAATAAGGTTCCTGTGAAAATTAGAAATGTTTTTTACTTGAGAAAATTAATTTTAAGAGAATATTTAAGAAGATTTCAAAAGATTTCAAAAATCTGAAACAAAAATTAGAAAAATTTAAGTTTTTTATTTTGTTTTACAGGACTTATTAAGAGTTTTATAAAAAAATTCAAATAAATCAAGAAGATATTAGGAAATTAAAAAAATCAAAAATTATTTAAAATTTGAAAAGATTCTAACCAAATTTGAACAAAAACGTATATTTTTAAATATTTTAAACGAAAGTTTTAAGCTATTCAAGGATTTTTCAAGATTAAGGATAAAAAAAATTCTTAACATTTCTGGGAAATTCTTCAATGATTTTTTTGGTTTAAAAATTATTTTTGACATAATAGTTAAAAAGATTTTAAAACTAAAATAAATTTGGAATAATAAATAAAAATGGAACAATTATTACTTTAGAAAAAATTTGATTTGGTTAAAACATATTTACTAGCTTTGGAGAGATTTAAAATAATAGTATTCTTTCAAGTTTTAATGCTTTTCATTAAAAATTGCCTAAAATGATATAATTTAAAGACAAAATACTAATTGATTGATTATTCCTTCAATTTATTTAGAGCTTTGAAAATTATAGCGTGGATTTTTTTTTGAACCTTCGATCTACTGAATTTATGAAAATTAGATTTTTTTATTTTGCAGTTTACCGATATTTATTTTATAATTGGAAAAATAATAATGATTCTTTACTTTTTAAAATTAATGTTAATAGCATATTGAAAAAGACTTAAAAAGATTTCCAACATTGTCAGAAAATAAACTGGCAGATTTTGACGCATTATTTTAATTTTTCAGGATTTATTAAATAAGGGAAAACTTGAAAGATGTAAAAACTGGTTTAAAAGTTTCAAAAACATTAAAAAAAAAAAAAAAATTTTAAATATTTCATACTATTTGATATAGGCCGGTAGCCTAAAGTTGAGAACCATTAAGAAGGCGTCGATAAACACTCATGTTTTCTGAAACAAACTTGAGTAGAAAATTCCTAAAGGCTTTCTTAATCGTATTTACAACGAGCTTGCTTTCAACCAATCCATGACTCACCGAGCCGTTCTATTGTACGAGTCACGAACTGGTGCGTCTGCCCGGCAACTGTGCCGATGGAAAATTTCCAAGCACGTGGGGACGCGCCGACTTAATACGAAATAGTCACGTAGGCTCAAGTTCTCGAATTTTTTCCAGCTGATCTCACACGTAGAGATCCGCCTGTCATTTTATTTTTCCGAGAATTTGAGTTTCGATAAATTGACTCGAATTTAAACTCGCATTATTTCTTTAAAAGGGTGAAAATATTATTATATTTTTTTAAACGGTCTCACTGGACTTCTTAGGGAAGTTACACTTAACTTTATTTCAGCGAGTATAAATAATTATAAATTAAGTTTCTAATCCTATACTTTAATTTCACGGTGTCTATAATTATATATATTTTAACTTTAAGTTTTCGAAGCGCTACGATTTAACACATATATCTATTTTTAATTTGTAATTAGAAATTTAAATTTTTTTAATCTTATATTTTTAATTTAGAAATCGAGATTTCCGTGCCTACTTTTTGGCAAATCGTTCTTTTAGAACTTTCGAAATACAAATATATTATTTTTTTCGTAATATTTTAAGTCTAAATATTTTTAATTTTACTTTGAAAATATTAAAATTGTAATAAAATGGCGTGAGGCGCTCGGGGTTGGAAGAAGGCAGCACGGAGCGCGGTGTTCCTACCTCTCCGTTGCGACTTCATTCCAGGAGCCTAAGCCAATCAGCAAGCCAGCAGCCGCTCCCTTCTTAGCTGAAGCTCTCGCGCCGCTAGCACATTAATAGCGGTGCCCGCTGTTCTTAGGTCACATGCGTCTTGTTAACCACTACAGCTTGGTCTTGCCACTGTAGCCCCAATCAATAATAGAAACAATCTCAAATTAATTCCTGACTTCTCTCGCTCACCTTACCTCCTACCGTGCCCTCTCACACAATCTCTCTCTCTCTCTATCTCTCTTTATTTCTCTTGTTGTCTACAAATTTAGGGCTGTTGGGTTTATCCCCTCTCGGGGATCTTCGATAGCCTGCTCTGCTTTCTCTCTCTCTCTTTCTAACTAATTTATCCCTTCCGGGGGATCTTCAATAGCAGTTTCTGCTTTCCTTTCTCTCTCTTGACCTCTCTCCGACACACATGAGTGGCAAAAAGAAAAATCGAGTCCGCCCTAACCGCTCCTACCGCCTAAAACAAAAATCCTCTTCCCCCTCCTATTCCTCTTCCCTTCCTTTGAAGCTGACGGTAGAAATTTTGCCCACTCATCTTCGGGTAAAATTCATCCGGATCTCGCATCCTTTTTCCGCTCCCTCTTCCGGCCGATTAGATGCTACTACTCGGTACCTCCCGGAATTCTCAAAAGTCCCACCCGTCTTCCCGGGTCCTTCCGTCTCCCTAGTGTAGCTTACGATTTTACTCCATCCAGTACACCAAAATCGGCTCCACCAACTCCAAGAAAAACTCCGATCCCGGTAATCACCCTTGACTCCTCTCCTTGCTCTCCAGATTCCGATAAAGACACTTTAATCCTGAGCCCCCGCGAACTCTTCTCGCCTTCTTCTAAAGGTAGTAAACTCCACGATGTTCCCCGACGAAGCCTTCATTTCTAGGTAGATACATCCTTCTGAGACGCCAGCAACATGCATTAATTCCCTTTTGGCTAGCCCCCCGCTTTACTACCCCCGAATCACTCACAAAGGGGCGTACAATATCTTTTAAACAAAATTTAGGTTTTTGAAGATTTTGAAATCAAATTTCGAAACTTTTTAAGCATTTTTACCGGCTGAAGAAGAAAAAATAAATTTGACTGAAATTCCTTAAACATTTTCTATTTTTTCATGCATATAATTTTATATTTAATTATATTTGGAATCTTTACAGCTTTTTAATTATTTTTTGGAATTCTTTAAAAACTGATGAATATCTTTTACAAATAAAATCTTCCAGATTATTTTGTTGACATTTTTGGAAATATGTTTACATTTTCTTAAATATAACTACTTTCAAGATAATTGACAGGGTTTGTACAAAATATTCCAACTTTTTACCCGGACATATGAATTTTGAACAAAAATAAAATTTCTTAATGTAATACAATAATTTAATTTTCAACCAAATAGTTTAATATAAATATTTATATGAAGTTTTCTCCAACAAGAATAATCTTCTACGAAAAAACAACACTTTTTGATACACGAATTTTTCATGAAATATTTGATGTTTCATCTTTCAAAAATTGTTAACCATAAATGAAATAGTCCAATTTTAAGTTTAAAATAAATTAATTAGAAAAAAACGAATTTTTAACAAAACAGTTTAATTGTTAGCCAAATTAATTTTTAACTAAAAAATTGAATTTTTATGCATTTTTTATTATTTTCAACGAAGATTATTTTTCTGTCAAAAAGGACGAATCAAGTTTTAGTTAAAAAAATGAATGTTAAAAAAAAAAGAAACCAATTTTCAACAAAATAGTAAAATTTCCCACGAAAACAGATCAATTTGAGTCAAACAGATGCCTTCTTAACCAAACAATATGAAGTTTCTACCAAAAGAAATGAATTTTCAAACCAAAAAGACGAATATTACAAAAATAAAGTTGAATGTTTATTTTAAATTTTTTAGTTTTCATAATTCTCAAATTTACAAATAGTTGGTCAAATGTAACGAAAATTTTTAGTTCCAGGTGGTCACAGTTTTTCAAGAAAGTTTAGTCAACTAATTAAATATCGCTATAGACCAAGTATCAAAATAAGTCTTAACTGTACTTCAAATTTGTCATAAAAGCATGAATTTCTGTATATTTATATATAATCTTCTAATCTAATATCTTTATATAATATAAACAATTTACTTTGGTTTAAAAATTAATTATTTCGTTGAACACTAAATTGTTTTATCTGAAAACTCTACTACTTCATTTACTTTTGTTCAAAAATGAATTATTTTGTTAAAAACTAATTTTTTCATTTTGAAATTCCACTATTCCATTTACTTTTGTTCAAAAATGAATTATTTTGTGGAAAAATAATTTTTTCATCTGAAAATTCTACTATTCCATTTACTTTGATTTCAAAATAAATAATTTTGTTGAAAAATAATTTTTTAATTTTGAAAATTTCACTATTCCATTTACTTTGGTTCAAAAATGCATTATTTTGTCCTTAACTAATCTTTCATTTCACAATGCTACTATTCCATTTACCTTGGTTCAAAAATGAATTATTTTGTTGAAAACTAATTTTTTAATCTGAAAATGCCACTATTCCATTCACTTTGGTTAAAAAATGAATTATTTTGTTTTAAACTAATCTTTCATTTGACAATGCTACTATTGAATTTAACTTGGTTCAAAAATGAATTATTTTGTTGAAAACTAATTTTTTAATCTGAAAATGCCACTGTTCCATTTACTTTGGTTAAAAAATAAATTATTTTGTTTTAAACTAATCTTTCATTTGACAATGCTACTATTCCATTTACCTTGGTTCAAAAATGAATTATTTAGTTGAAAACTAATTTTTCAATCTACAAATTCCACAATTCAATTAACTTTGGTAGAAAAATTAATTATTTTGTTGAAAACTATTTTTTAATTGTTCTCTACCCCAGCTGTGCATAAGCCTTGTGGAGGGGGTAGGAACTATGAGTAGGTTGTCGGGGCGCTATAGTGG
>JAAAKG020077851.1:0-16945 GCA_010014905.2 Druon quercuslanigerum | reverse complement strand
CCTAAATTCTTACATTTTATTTTAATTATAGATACAGAATAAACCAAATATTGATATCAAAAGTCTCTCCGTGTATAGATACACGGAGGAAATTCATTGGGGAAAGTTCGACAATACTTTGCTACAGATAAAAACCATTTTTCCTGTTTCTTGAATAGAATATTTGAAAGTCTCCTATTACCTTTGAAAAAATACCCAAACTTGAGTAAAACGAGCGGCTTGAGGGGAAATCTAAGAGGTAACGGAGCATAAAGGGGGTGACTGGTTTGAAGTTAAATACAAGAAAAATAAAAAATAGTTATCAGGGTTCGCAGCGTAGTTGTAGCGCGTTTGATTCCTGTTACTGAAGATAAATTTTTGTATATCTTGCTCAATAGATTTCTTTTTCCTCAACTAGGTATACGTAAATTTTCCGGAATCTTTCCCCAATCAATTTTCTCCGTCTACTCTATAGATAATATTTATATTTTGATATATATGGTACCTTATGCAAACTCGCTTCTTTACAGCGACACTAGGCTGATTGCCGAGATCGATTATGTTTCTGGGGTACGCATACGTTTATGAGCCATAATGTTACAAATACATGAAAGGAAAAAAGCAGCATGTATGCAGAGTACGATAGGTGGTGGTAAAACCGACAACCCAGACGTCACTGCTGCAGAAAAATCAATAGCTAGATATATGTGCTAGTATTATTTCACACCGCCATCTGTTTCCACATTAAGGGACATTTCACGCGAATAGTTAAATCCAAACCTTCACTTCTTCACTCAGGTGAAATTTCCATCCATTTTCTTTTTTCAAATACGCTTCTCATCTACTAAATCTGCTATACTTTTTAAGATATGAAAATCTATTTACAAATTTCTCGTTCAAATAAGTCACAAAATGATAGATCGGATAAGGAACAGTCCAATAATTACGATACCAATGTTGGGCTATTTATCCCCCACCCTTGAGGACCGTACTTTTGACCTCCACCCCGGGAGCAACTAATATAGATTTCATGCTTTTTCAGGCTTATCATACTTAATAGTCTGAAATGCATTAAACACGGATCAAATAGTGTGATTTTTCATGGAAATAAGAGGAATACTAAAAAAGAAGAATTGTAGATACAATGTTCAGTTTTTCACCAAAAACTTAAATTTAAAAAAAAATTATATTTTAATCCAAATGAACGAATGTTTAACGAAACAGTTCAATAGTCGACCAAAAGAGATAAATTTAAGAAAATAATTTTTTTTTATCAGAATTCAATAAATACATAAGAATTTTTACCAAACTAGTTGAAACATAAATCAAATAGATGAATTTTCAACAATGACGACCTTCTTATATATAATAATAATAATAGTATAATTCTACCCTAAAATATGAATTTAATAAAAAAACCTTAAGCTTTGAAGATTAAAATAATTAATTAAAAATAAAATAAAAATTTATCGAAATATATGAATTTTCAACAATAAAGACGAATTTGACTGAAAAATTAATTTTTCATCAAAAAAGAGGAATTTTCAACAAAATAATTGATTTTTCTACCAACTAGTTGAATTTTTAAGTATGGAACTACAAAATGGAATTGTATAATTTTTACATAAAAAATTATTTATAATCAAAAAAGTTAATCTTTTAGCTCAATACATGAATTTTTAACAAAATTATGGACTTTTGACATTTGAATTTTCAACGTGAAAACATAACTTTTCAACAAAAACGTCTATGTTTTACCAAACTAGCTAAATTTTCAAATAAAGAGTCGAATTCTCAATCAAAAATAGGAATTTTCAATATTTATTTTTCTTCTAAATTTGTTGAATTATCAATCAGTCTACGAAGCAGTTAGATTTTCAATTCGAAAATATGAATTTTCGACAAAAACGTCAATTTTTAACACTATTTTTTAATCTACTACGAAAAAAAAAATTCAACGAAATGGATACATTTTTAAACAAGTTGTCGTTGAACCTTCAACCAAGAAAATTAATATTAAAACAAAACTATGAACTTTTAACATTATACATGAAGTTTCACGCAAATAGTTAAGTTCCCAACTAAAAAAAAACAATTTTCTACAAAACAGATGATTTTTCCACCCGAAAAATTTAATTTTCAACAAAAACTTAATTTACACACAGATAGCTGAATTCTTAGCTAAAATGATGCATCTTTAAATAGCAAAAATTGATTTTTAGAAAGCAGTTCAGCTTTAAGCCAAGTAGTTTATTTTTAAACCCACAAAGATGAATTATCAACGACACATGTAATAGACGAGATTTCAACCCAAAATGGAAGTTATATTTTTAGTTTAAAAAAAATTATTAATAAACGAGAAATGAATTATCAACTTAATACTTAAATATTAATTTAAAATTATGATCCTCAAAAGAATTAATTTTCAACAAAAGAATTGAACATTAAACCAATTAGTGTAGTTTCTAACCAAAAAGATGATTTTTAACGAAGAAGATTAATTTTCTATCAAGCAAGAATAATTTGCGTTTCAATACATACATTCTTAACCAAATAGTTGAATTTCTAACTAAGAAATATCAATTTGTAACAAAAGAGCTGAATTGTTAAATAACATAGACAAATTTCTAAGCAAAATTGGAATAGGCAAAGTTTTAATTAAAAAATTTAAGTCGCTACCAATAATGAAACGAATTTCCAACAAAAATGTTCAGTTTTCAACCAAGGAGATAAATCATAAACCAAAAAAGTAATTCTCAAGAAAATAGTTTTTGACTAAAAACTATGATTTTTCAACAGGATAATTGAATTTTTTACAAAATAATTATATTTTCAATGAAATGGTAGGATTTGTAACCAAAATATATGCAGTCCGAAAAAAAATATAACGGTATACTTTTCAACTAAAAAAAAGGTTACTTTTAACCACACATAGTAGGATTCAGTTAATGGGTTCTATTAATTTAGTTCGTATTTTAGTGAAAAAATGAGTTAAAGGGGAGTTTCAGTAAAACTTGGTTAATATGTATCATCAGGAAACATACTAAACATTACCTAAGTTCGTAACATTATTTATACTGACTCATATTTACTATTTTCATGTCAGCTTTCACGGAAATGATGTAGGGTCACTTCCTTTCCACCATGAATACAAATATATGTTCCTATGGAAAAAGTAGTTCATTTTTTTCAATATAATATTATTCATTGATGTCCATAAAAATTCTTGTGCCAAATTGAGATGAGACTTTATGCAAATTTGGAGATGGCTATTCTTTATTGTGAAGAATGGTTCGAAAGTAACGACCATAGTCTAGTTGTAATACGTAATATGGCATCCCACACAATCGCTATGAAATGACAGCATATTACTACGTTATTGAAGATCAAGGACCATTTATTATAATACAACGTAACATGGATAAACAACTTTTGCTAGGTATTATTATAGCAAACATCTTCTTTACAAAAAGTTGATAAGGTATCAAAAAAGATTTGATGGATTCCACCAGGCTAATGAAGAAACTTTCATCCCCTATCTGAGGGTCGGGAGTATTGTATGTCAGAATACAAGCTTGAGTCAGGTAGATCACTTGGTGTAAGGGAGGAAAGACAAGATCCTGGGCGAGGACAATGCTCCTCACGTCCCCTCGTTCAACCCCCGAAAACGTCCACGTTTTAGTGGAAACCTTCCTTGTGGCGCCAAAAGGGCGATGCTGACATTTTGGTCACGTGGGATTTCGTGAATTTAGTCTAACCAGTAGGGAACATCAGTTTCTTTCACAAACTTCTGTTGTAGTAAAAGCAGAACACAAACGAGGAAAAGAGTGGGTGGTGGTTGATAGAAAAAGAGACAATCAGATTTAAATTTAAAAAATAAACAAATAAAAAGTTAATGGATTCAAAATATGGAAAACAAATGAGAATGTAATAAAATTCTAGTAGATAGTGAATGCATCAAAGTGAGATTATACGATATGGGACTAGTAGAATGGGATGCACTACAAAGGATTAGTGTGCACCTAATTTCCCTTTAGTGCTCTATGGAGCAACAGAAATATGCGCTTCTATTCTAGTGTAAATAGCTAATGAGATTTTCTGCTTTGCAGTACAGTTTTACATAACTGGAGGCGACGCGAATTTCAAAGAAGGTAGAGGGAGAATACTGAAGGCCAGTTAAAACTACTGAGATAAGTGAATGACAACAATCAACTATGAGTTCTTTTCTGTTGCATATGACTCTCCCTATCTCAGTAATGTGAACGTAAATTATATGAAAAATTTCATTTAATCAGTTTTAGAAACAGCAATAAGTGATTCAAATGAGAAAAACAATAATTCTATAAAGTGAGGCTATCGCCCTTCGGAAGCATAAAGTTTACTTTCTCAGTTAACGAGAATGTAACGGTGAACTTTTCGGTAATAAACATGGCCACCATGTCGGCAGGAAGCACGCGATGTGGATCGATTTTGGCCTATC
The DNA here is from genome assembly GCA_010014905.2 of Druon quercuslanigerum. Lineage (NCBI taxonomy): Eukaryota > Metazoa > Arthropoda > Insecta > Hymenoptera > Cynipidae > Druon > Druon quercuslanigerum. The sequence continues at coordinate 12,486 of JAAAKG020077851.1, read as the reverse complement.
AAGGTACGAAATTGAGTTCTTCAGAGGCATAGCGGTAGGTTTTATAAAAAATTCATCAGTTTCGAGTCAAGGCCGTGGAAACGAAAGTGTAGACATAAGTTTGAGAAACAAGCTTACTTTTTAATATGCATGGACCACCTTCGCCATAATATAACCCAGCAAATTTTCATGCTTGAAAATATTTGCATTTGGGCTACATAATTAAGTCAACACATATAATATAACGTACAATCTGGCATGTTTTAATAGCAACGTGCGCAAACTTTAACTCGCACAGTTCTTATCATTATATATACACCATACTATGATGACAATTTAAATGTACCCTTTCTCTAGCCAAGTGTTTTAGTTCTATAAAATATCGATTTCATAAAAATTCTCACTGGTTTCATAAGTGTTGCAATCAATAAGAAAAACAATCAACTTTCTTATTCAAATTCGTGTCGATTTCCTGGTGAATAAAAACACATGCTTCTTCCCGATTTTTCGTCGTTATAAACTCTTTAATTAACTTTTCTGAGGAATGGCTAATGCAAACCTGGGAGAAAATAAAAATGCAGGCAGTCAAAAAAACTCTCATTCTTATGGTGTGAAAATAAGTAGTTCAAAACACCTTTTTCAGTGAGAAAAAGTCACATTTCTATAGGAAAATATAAGGAAAAAAAGTTGTCGAAACTTGACTGCCTGCATGGTACAATTGGGATTTCTATAATAAAAACCGATTTTTGGTTCCATGGGGACTGCAACAAAAAGGAACCCTCATAGATGGCACCACTTTTTATGTGATTTACCTATATAAAATTAGGACTGATACAAAAAGGAATCTATAGTTTTTATTGTGAGGCCACAAATTTCATATAGCGTTTATTACAGGGTAATAATACAGGACAATCCTCGAAATAATGAAAAGATTCTGCGAATTATGCCATGAATTTTAAAGTAGTAACAGATTTTCCGTGATTCATGGAATAATTCACGGACTGCCTGTAATAAACATTGTACAAAATTGTTAGAAATCTGCATAGATTATCCTGAAGTCTTAGACAGTCAAGTGAAGTTTCTAAAGCTTTTGTTTTCCATCTAAATGGATATTGAACGAGAATATCTGGACTGAAGGTATCGCTTTTCTGCAGCGGCAAATGGGTACGAAAATCTGTATCAAGATAAATAAACAAGACTTTAGTGCTTTTCGTGAATTATGCAATCGTTATAATTGGTAGAATTACAAATCGTATCATCTGAAAATAGCATACCTTCGAATATAAAATATACTTTATCCACTGGGTGGACTATGCTGAAGAAGAACAATCTGTCAGTCACCCCACACGTGCTCGGAGACCGCCAAAAACAATCACAGACTTAATATCCACAAATCCCAGAACTCATATCTAAAATCTCAAGTTTTCGTACAGATATTTTATCACCTCTTCTCTATATTTTTTTTACGTAATATCGATCATCAAGATCGCGGCTTACAAAGCACCGACATGAACACAGTTGCACGATATCTAACACACGTAAGATAAAAAAATGTGAGACAAAAAAAAAGAAAGGGCACACAAGAGATGAGAAGAGTCAAAATCTTTGGACAAGCACTGGAGAAGCGGAGACACGAACCGGCCGACGACCTTGCCGATGTCGAGACGGTTGGGTCGAGGAGGAGTTTTAAGATCGCCAACGGTGTAAGCGACGTGCGTAGGAGTTTTGTGGAGGCGAACGATAACACGATATGGCGCGTGTGAAAGGCCGCGCGCGACTGACCGGCTGGGGAGAAGCGCATGTTCGGCGCGTGCGTCGCCCGGCTTTTCCCTCTTGCCCTTCGATTCGGTGAACCCCTTCCCCAGAAACCACCCTCGTCACCACCCACTCCTCGCGAGGGGTGACGAGTGGATGAACCCCAACCCTCCACCCACAGCGCCGATTCTTTGCAATATCCTGGTAGCCGAACTATATTTTACTTTCAATGATTCTAACTTATCTGTACGTCATTGCTGCTCTCTAGAAGAGCTTCCCCCCTATACGGGTTGATTTTTCTTTGCTCAACAACCACGCTAACACACCTCATTAATAATGATATATTTTATGCGCCCCTTAAGGGTCTATTCTAAGACATAGTTCTAAATTAGGATGGTCCTAGAAATCAAATCTCGATTTTTGGTGATCGATCCCCCACAATTTCTATTTTCCGGAAAATGAAACTGCTCATTTCTTTTATTTCGTCAACTGAAATTACGATGGGATTTTAAATGGGCAAAGAAAAAAAATTGAAAAAGAATTACGTGTTATTAGCTTTTTGTAAATTTAGGTTTACATGGAAAAAAATAATTGTTTGAGATTTGAGTAACTGTCCTGAAGAGACTTTTTATTAAATAGTTTTAACCTTTCCTCTACTATTTAATGAAAGTCACCGGCAATGTATAATAATGTGTCTTCAATTTTATAACAATCTTCTAGTCACTTAAGAGTGAATCGAAAAATCAGACTGTCCTTAAAAATTTCAAACAATTATTTTTTCCGTGTAGTCGTTTCTTAATGAATGTTCAAGGAATAATTTCCTCCCAAGAACTTTTAATGTTGACACCCCGACCCCCTTCTGCTAATCCTGGAAAATGTTCAGAAAAATGTATAAGAGCAGTTTTATGTAAAATTCATACTAAATAAATTTTTCCAATTCTATTTTATCTAGAAATATTGCTCCCACTATGAATACAAATATTAATATAAATTTCTTTTATGATTACATTACTTTCAATATAATAAAATACTATTTTTGCACTGTTTCTACTTAAGAGAGCAATTAATAAAAAATTTCATGCATTTGAAAGTTCAGAATGTTCCAACATATCAATTAGTGACCAATTTCCAAGTATTTTTAAGATAATTTTGATTTTTTTAAAACAATTATTATTTATTTAATCAAGTGTTCCACCTGTAATTCGTGAAGCTATTATTTTTCTGGATAAATGATACTGTTTATAAATGTCAAGAATATTGCATCTTTTTTGAAATATTTGGCAATTATTTAAACAATGCTTATTTCGCTAAACAATTTGTTCCCCTCTGCATCGAGAAAAGTTATTATTTTCTAAAAACTAATAACACAATTAATGAACGAACAAATGTTGATGGTAATATTTTTAAAAGGACATTGACGCAACTAAAGAAGTTTAGGCGTGCTATTCTTGGTAAAAGACAATTTAAAATTATTTAAAAAATTCATAATCATTCATTATCGCCTTTTGATAGTAAAGGTGGAGAAATATCGAGTTTTTTCGAATCTCTTACATACTATTTCACTTGTTATTCCGTATTTTCTTATTTTAGAACTTACACCCTCATTGTCTGAATAATAAAATAATTGTTTAAATAATACAAGAATATCCTAAAAAATAAGACTCGTAACATTCATTTATAGTGTCATTAATTGCAGAAAATACCTACTTTGTATGATTTAGTAAAAAAATTATAAAAATAGAAATTATTTAGCAATTGAAAATCAGTTAAAAAATGCTTTGAAATTTTTCACTTGTCAAATAAACATCGTTTATGTTTAACATTTTGTTTTATACCTTCCTTAGCATGAATTGTACGTAAAACTGCTAATTTCCCTGTTTTCCGGGAACAATACAAAGTTTGGGGGGGGGGGGGTTGAAATAAAAAATTGGATTTGTATTTAAAATCCCAGGTTTGTTTTTAAAACCCGCGGGCAAAATTAAATGTTGACTGATTTGAAATTACGAGAAGAAGGCAAATATGACACATTTGAAATTTTTAATAATAATAATAATAATAATTACATAAGAAATTAAAAAAAGCCCCGCAAAATAAATTGTTGCACTATTTTTCAATTATGTGTAAATCATTCTTTTCAAACATGGATTTATCATGTTTTGCTCACTTAAGCCTCAATTTAAGGGTATTATTTTTAATTTAAAATTTCTTAAACCAAGTTTTGAAGTGTTAAGCAATTAATTATTTATTCATTACTGAAAATTCCTCACTTTTTGTTGACTTGGAAATTTTGGCTATTACTTTTTTTTAATCGAAAGAGGGAATTTTATTTTTTGTAACATTTCTATGAAGTTCAAGGGTGGAAAATATTATATTTTCATTATTTTACTTAAATTCTTGTATTTTTAATTACATTCCAAAGGGGGAAAATTGCAAATTCTTCAATAATACGTAACTTTCGAATCCTTATAATTAAATGTATACAAAATTAATATTGATCAATTTTAAACGTTTTGAAATCAGAAAAGTTCTACGTTAAGTGCATTAATTTGTAAGTTTGCTTTCGGTTACTTTAAACTAAAAAAATGTTGAGCCTTAACAGTTTAAATTTTTTGAATTTGGACTGGAACTTTTTCTTATATTTCAGTGGCCACCCCACTTTGTAACGTTTTTACTTTCACTTCTACTTTTTAAAAATTCAAGACGGTTGTCTTCTTTGGACATTTAAATTGTCACAGCAATTCAAAAGAAAAACAGTCAACTTGAACTTAAAAAGATAATAAAATGGAAATTAAAGATAAAAAGTTATAAAATCGCTCCCAATATTTTGAAGTATTCGGACCAAGTTTATATCCAGATAGTATTTTTGTAAACAAATTTATGTCCAAACAGTAATCTTTTATTTTCGTAACATTTGGTTACCTTCTGCAGATATGAAATAGATCATAATTTCTAATCTGGGAAACGCAAATAACAAACTCGGTTTCCAAATTATTTTTGTTATACGTTTAATGTTATAATATATTAAAATATTATTATTTTTTCTTAGATGAAATATTTTCATAAAGATAGGTATAAATAATAATGTTATGTTATTAGAAGTTAAGCTAATCGTATGCTATAGTTGCAGATTTTACTTATCGAATGAATCCTTCACCCCTGTAGCCTGCTGCGGACGTAAAGTGCGAAGCACTCTTTCACGGATGGTTTTAACAGAAAGTTTAATTTGATCGAAATTACTAATGAAAGTGAATTTGGATGGATAGTAAATTTTATATCTTACTAAACTAAAATACGTTTCCTTAGAGGAAGGACTGTCATTCGAAACCGAATCAATAAGAATTGCTAGAATCGCGACGTGTTCTAGATTCTGCTAAAAAGGAAGAGCTTTCCTTGGTCAAACTTGTGACATATCCTTAGTACACACATAAAAAGAATTTTGGGATAGTATCGAGAAACAACAATAGTGTTCAAAAAGGAAAACCCTTTTTGTTTCGATTTCGTCCCGACAATTTTATAACATAGGATATCACAAACTATGTTGTATAAACAAAAAATAATTGTATATCAGAATAGACAAAAATGATAAAAACATAGCCTTGGGTGTTCACGAATCGAGAGAAACTGTCTGTAAGTTTCTATATATTCTAAAGTATTTTGTATGAACAAAAAGAATTGTTGAACAGAATTCACAAACAAAAAGGAAGAGTCGAATGCGATACATTCAATATAACGAAGAATAAAAGAAAGACCAAGAAGCTTATTGCGTAATTGTCATAAAACATAAAATTTTCAGTTAAAGTCGATAGTCGTTACATAGAAATAACTGGGGTTTATATAAGAACCAATTTTTAGTTCTAAAGGGCCTGCAAGAAAAAGGAACCTCTCTTGCTGAAAAGGAACCCAAAATGATAAATGGATCCTAAAGGAGTCCTAATGTTGCACTGGAAAAAATTTAATAAAGAAACTAAAGGATTTGAGGAAATATCGTCATATTTCAAAGACTTTGAAATCTTTTAGAGTAATTTCAAAGACTTTGAAATCTTTTCGAGTAATTTCAAAAATTCGAGATTTTTTAATCGATTTCAATTTAAAGGTATTTTAAAGGATTTCAAAGGATTTCAAGATTCCAAGAAATTTTAAAACGATTTCAAAGATTTCGAGGGATATCCAAAAAATTCCAAACATCGAATCGATTTCAATAAATTAAAGGGATTTTAAAGGATTTCAAAAATTGTATGCTATTTTTAAATATTCCGTGGAATCTTAGAATTTTAAATTTTAAGGGTTATTAAAAGGTTCGAAAGAATTTGAAATGTTTTAAAATACTTTAACGTTCAAAGATTTTTCAATCGATTTCAGATTAAAGGCATTTTGAAGGATTTCAAAGATTTTATGTTTTTTTTTAATATTCCGAGGAAACTTATAGAGAATAAAGAGGTTGCTAAGAGTACCAAAGATATTAAAGAATTTAAAACAGTTAAGGGTATTTTAAAACTCGAAGATTTTTCAATCGATTTCAATAAATTAAAGGGATTTGAAAAATGTTATGGCATTTTTTAAGATTCCGTGGAATCTTAAGGGAATTTTGAATTTCAAGGAATATCAAAAGATTTGAAAGAATTTGAAATATTTTTAAATGCTGTGACATTCGAACATTTTTCGATCGATTTTAGATTAAAGGCATTGTAAAGGATTTCAAAATTCCAAGGAATTTCAAAATGATTTCAAAGATTTCGAAAGATATCCAAAAAAATTCCAAAGAATTTGAAATATTTAAGGGTATTTTAAAATTGTCAGATTTTTTAGTTGATTTCAATAAATTAAAGGAGTTTTAAAAGATTTCAAAAATTTAATGGTATTTTAAAATATTCCGTGGAATCTTAGAATTTTAAATTTCAAGGGATATTAAAAGGTTTGAAAGAATTGGAAATATTTTTAAATACTTTAACATTCAAAGATTCTTCAATCGATTTAAAATTAAAGGCATTTTGACGGATTTCAAGATTCCAAGGAATTTCAATACGATTATAAAGATTTCGAGGGATATCCAAAAATTCCAAAGAATTTGAAATATCCGAGGCTATTTTAAAACTCCAAGATTTTTTAATCCATTTTAATAAATTAAAGAGATTTTAAAGGATTTCCAAAATTTAATGGTATTTTTAAATATTCCGTGGAATCTTAGAATTTTTAATTTCAAGGAATATCATCAAAAGGTTTAAAAGAATTTGAAATATTTTAAAACAATTTAAAATTCAAACATTTTTCAATCGATTTCAAATTAAAGGCATTTTGAAGGATTTCAAGATTCCAAGGAATTTCAAAACGATTACAAAGATTTCGAGGGATATCCAAAAAAATTCCAAAGAATTTGAAATATTTGAGGGTATTTTAAAACTTCAAGAATTTTTAGTCGATTTCAATAAATTAAAAGGATTTTAAAGGATTTCATAAATTTTATGCTATTTTTAAATATTCCGTGGATTCTTAGAATGTTAAATTTCAAGGGAAATCAAAAGATTCGATAGAATTTGAAATATTTTCAAATACTTTAACATTCAACGATTTTTTAATAGACTTAAAATTAGAGGCATGTTGAAGGATCTTAAAGATTTTATATTTTTAAAAATTCCGAGGAATTTTTAAGAGAATGAAAAGGTGATGGGGGATACCAAAGAAATAAAAGAATTTAAAACAGTTATTAGTATTTTAAGACTTGAAGATTTTTTAGTCGATTTAAAATAAATTAAAGGGATTTTAAAGGATTAGAAAAATTTCATGGCATCTTTAAAGATTCCGTGGAATCTGAAAAGAAATTTTAAATTCCAAGGAATATCAAAATATTTGAAGGAATTTGGAATATTTTAAAATACCTTAAAATTCAAACATTTTTCAATCGATTTCAGATTAAAGGCATTTTGAAGGATCTCAAAAATTTTATGATATTTTTAAAAATTCTGAGGAATCTTAAAGAGAATAATGAGGTTGCTAAGGGTACCAAAGATATCAAAGAGTTTAAATCAGTTAATGGTATTTTAAAACTCCAAGATTTTTCAATCGATGTTAATAAATTACAGAGTTTTTAAAGGATTTCAAGATATTTATGGCATCTTTAAAGATTCCGTGGAATCTTAAATGAATTTTAAATTTCAAGGAGTATGAAAAGATTGTAAAGAATTTCAAATATTTTAAAATACTTTAACATCCAAACATTTTTCAATCGATTTCAGATTAAAGCCATTTTGAAGGATTTCAAGATTCCAAGGAATTTCAAAACGATTTCAAAGATTTTGAGGGATATCCAAAAAAATTCCAAAGAATTTGAAATATTTGAGGGTATTTTAAAACTACAAGATTTTTCAATCGATTTCAATAAAATAAAGGAATTTGAAATGATTTGAAAAATGTTATGGCACTTTTAAAGATTCCGTGAAATCTTAAAGAAATTTTGAATTTCAAGGAATATCAAAAGATTTGAAAGAATTTGAAATATTTTTAAATACTGTGACATTCGAACAATTTTCGATCGATTTCAGATTAAAGGCATTGTAAGGGATTTCAAAATTCCAAGAAATTTCAAAACTTTTACCTATACATATTATATTTACCTTCTTGCCACATTTTTCTTTCCATTCCGGAAGAATGGAAAAAGTAAAGAAGTCTACCATTTGTATAATATTTCTTTCTAATGACTTATCCCTAAACATTATACACATATACTAAAAAAATATTTTATAATATACCTCTAGACATATCTATTCTATTTAAAATCCATTTAATTCATTGAAATCGATTAAAAAAAATTCGGGTCTTAAAATACCCTAAACTGTTTTATATTCTTTGATCTCTTTAGTATCCCTTATCAACTCTTTACTCTCTTTAAGATTCCTCGGAGTTTTTAGAAATATAAAATTTTTGAGATCCTTCAAAATGCCTTTAATTTGAAATCGAATGAAAAATCTTTCAATGTTACATTATTTTAAAATATTTCAAATTCTTTTGAATCTTTTGATTTCCCTTTAAATTTAAAATTCTAAGGTTTCACGGAATATTTAAAAATACCATAAAATTGTTGAAATCATTTAAAACTCCTTTAATTTATTGAAATCAATTGAAAAATCTTGGAGTTTTAAGTTCCCCCAAACATTTCAAATTCTTTGGAATTTTTTGGATGTCCCTCGAAATCTTTGAAATCGTTTGGAATTTCCTTGGAATCTTAAAATCCTTCAAAATACCTTTAATCTGAAATGGATTGAAAAATGTTTTAATGATAAAGTATTTTAAAATATTTCAAATTCTTTAAAATCTTGTGGTGTTCCTTGAAATTTAAAATTCCTTTAAGATTCCACGGAATCTTAAAAAATGCCATTACATTTTTAAAATCCTTTAAAATTCCTTTAATTCATTGAAATCGATTGAAAAATCTTCGAGTCTTAAAATACCATTAACTGTTTGAAATTCTTTGATATCTTTGGTATCCTTGATCACCTTTTTATTCTCTTTAAAATTCCTCGAAATTTTTGAAGATATAAAATCTTTGAGATCCTTCAAAATGCCTTTAATTTGAAGTCGAAATAAAAATCTTTGAATGTTAAAGTATTTTAAAACATTTCAAATTCCTTCAAACCTTTAGGTATCCCTTGAAATTTAAAATTCTATGATTCCACGGAATATTTAAAAATACCATGCAATTTTTGAAATCCTTTAAAATCTCTTTAAATTATTGAAATGGATTGAAATATCTTTGAAATTTAAAATATCCTCAAATATTTCAAATTCTTTGGATTTTTTTTGGGTATCCCTCGAAATCTTTGAAATCGTTTTTAAATTCCTTGGAATTTTTAAATCCTTTGAAATCCTTTAAAATAACTTTACATTGAAATCGATTCAAAAATCTCTTAAGTTTTTAATTACTCTAAAATATTTCAAAGTATTTGAAATATGACGATATTTCCTCAAATCCTTTAGTTTCTTTATTAATTTTTTTCAGTGTAATATTGGGGCTCCTTTAGAATCCATTTATCATTTGATGTTTTATGACAATTACGCAATAAGATTTTTGGTCTTTCTTTTATCCTTCGTTATGTTGAAGGTATCGCATTCGACTACTCCTTTTACTATCTTTATCAATTCTGTTGAACAATATTATTTTTTTTTATGTGAAACATAGTTTGTAATATCTTCTTTTTAATCAATAAGCTATCAGATGATGAAGCCGATCCGATTCCGAAACCTTGTAGCAAACTTTTAATCAAATTTTCTGAACAAAGTTGAAACGGAAAGGTTTTTTTTTTATCATTATCCTATACATATTATTTTTACCTTCTTGCCACATTTTTCTTTCCATTCCGGAAGAACGGAAAAAGAAGTCTACCATTTGCATAATATTTCTTTCTAATGACTTATCCCTAAACATTATACACACATATAATAAAAAATATTTTATAATATACCTCTAGATATATCTATACATGCCAAACTATATTAATTAAAATAATCAAATCTTCAGTTTATATTTTGCAAAGAAAAATTAATTGTTGAGTACACTTTAGTACTCATAGTCCGGGAGTCAAGACCCGTTTGGTCCGAGGAAATAGGTCCCTGGAATTTTTTTAATGGATATTGTTAATTAAACATTATTACATAACTTACACTATATCTCCTACAATAATCACATATTAAGAAATTTTTTTTATGAAACTGTTAGGTCTCATTGAAACGAACAATTTTTGTTATGTGCGATTTTTTGTCAGGCTCATAGTGTTTGCCAAAAACGCCAAAAAAGCATATTATAATAATCGATTTTTATCTATTTTTATGGGTCTTGCAGATTTTTCTTCAGAATTAGTTACATTCTTTTAAGATGCATAATATTTCTTTTGCACATTTTTGCATCTGTCCCATAGTTTATATAAAAAAATCCACAAACGAGATTTGCAACAAGGTTTTTTAGAACCTGACTGTAGCCGACATATCTTAAAATCTTAACAGTTTATTTTCTCATTCTCTTGAAGAAGTCATAAAGCGAAAAAGTTTGTCTAAGACTTTTTTCCGTATCTCGAATAGTTTATTTGAAAATAAAAAAAATTAACTTGAAGGAAAAGACACCACTAACGATCAACAGGGAGTTCAAATATTAACTGTTTTTTTGTTAATCTTTTTTTGATTTTCTTGAAATAATATAAGAAAACGAACGCATCCTATTGAAATTAGATTAATTATTTTAATATTAATATTTAATTAATTTATTAAATATTTAATTAATTTAATATTCGTTAATACTTGCACTCCCTGTTGATCTTTAGTGGTGTCTTTTCCTTCAAGTTAATTTTATTATATTTAAATTAACTATTCGAGATACGGAAAAAAGTCTTGGATAAACTTTTTCGCTCTATGACTTCTTTAACAGAATGAGGAAACAAAATGTTAAAATTTTAAGAAATGTCTGCAATCGGGTTCTAAGAAACCTTGTTGCAAACCTTGTTTGTGATTTTTTTATATAAATTATGAGAAAAATGCAAAAATGTGCAAAAAAAATTTCATGCGTCTTAAAGCGATGTAACTAATTCTGAAGAAAAATCTGCAAAAGACCCATAAAGAACGGGTAAAAATCGATTATTATAATATGATTTTTTGGCGTTTTTTGCAAAAACTATGAGGCTAACAAAAAATCGCACATGACAAAAATTGTTCGTTTCAATGAGACCTAACAGTATCAAAAAAAATGTCTCAAAATGTCGATAATTTTAGAAGATATAGTATAAGTTATGTAATAATGTTTAATTAACAATATCTCGAGAACGACCGTCTGTCCACGAAAGCACCTTATATCGTTGAATTCAGGTGACGATTCTGCACAATATCCATTAAAAAAATTCCAGGGAGCTTTCGGGTTATAACAACCTCTCCTATGTGGCTACGGGGCTATCACCGACGAACCGTAAACTCAGAAAACTGTTTTTGACGACCCTTATACGAGTCTCATTACTCTAAAGCTTGAGACCGTTCTCAATTCGCAAGTGCTGTAGTTTAGATAGCTTTCGACAATTAAATTTATTAAACGATTCATGTATGTTATTATCACGATTTCCATTTGATCATCACTTTTCGATAATTAGAAATTATAAGGTAAAACGCCCGAGATTAAATTATCTAGACAGTGATGAAGAAATTATGTGTGTCATTAACGGTTTCACGTGCGCAGATAAAAGAACAATTCGAGGAAAACACAAAGGATGCTAAAATAAACACTCATTATTTTCTATCTTTAAAAAATTATTTTATCTCTAGTAAAACAATGTTCAATGATCCAGTGCAAAAAAATGTAATATTTGCAACCAAAGTTCCCAAATCAAAACAAGATAAATTATAATCGGATGATTTCTATTATTTCTGTTTATACAGGGTGGACCATTTTAATATATTGCGGGAAATATCTCAGAAAACAAGTCAGATACGGAAAAATGTTTCAGACAAAAGTTGTAGGAGGAAAAGTGGGACATGAATTGGTACAAAAGACCTGGACCTTGGAAGCAATTTTGAAGGTTATTTGAAGGTCAAAGTGATTTTTTCTAATGGAAACTCCTTATTTCGATCCCGGATTTGAAAAGAGCGGAAAATTTTATGTATAAGATGTTGTATTGGTCAAGATTGTTTCAAGGTAAGTTGAAGGTCGAATAGGCGAAAATGACATAGCGAGCTATATCTCAGAATATACGTCAGATACCGAAAGATGTTTCAGACAATAGTTGT
>JAAAKG020077840.1:0-16945 GCA_010014905.2 Druon quercuslanigerum | reverse complement strand
TTGGGTTATGTGAGCAACAAATTTCTCAGCTTTAGTAAGGTGAGTTAATGTGACAGGTGAAAAACACCTCGTCACAAATGCCTTGTGATTTAATCAGTCTTTAGAAACGTAAACGATTAAGGCCACCTAAAGCATTTCTGTTGTATTGCTGTTTGTTAAAAAAAATATTTTTCTAATTTTGTCCATTTTATTGTTTAATCGATATAATAATTTGAATTTGACGAAAAACTTCAACGACAATCAATGCATATCAGTTTAAGATTTAGAAAATCTGAATAAATAGTAAAGACGAATTTTTTATAAAAGACTTGTTTCTTAAAACACAATTAAATATAATTTAACACAAAGTTGTTTAATAAAAAGTTTTGAATTCTAGACAAAAAACATGAATTGTCAACGAAATATTTAGTGACATACTCAGCGAAAAAGATGAATGATCTACCACACAGTTGAATTTTTAACCCGAAAATATGCATTCACATAAATAAAGTTAATGCAATAATTCTACGTCAAATATTTAGATTTTAAAACAGTTTAATTTCGTATTAAATCTTAGTTGCTTCTGCGAAAATAGTGGAATTTAAAACACAAAAAAGGTAACTGCTTGCACTTTTTTTAGATCCTAATACTTTTATTTCAAAGTTAAAAGCTGCCTCTTCCTTGCCATTGAAGATTTTAAAAACCTTTTATAATACTATTGCTTTTATCTCTTTTATCGCTTCGCTACTGATTCCGACAATTTCTTGACACAGCCTGTGCGCTGAGAAACTGCATAGGCCAGGAGTTCTGGGAATTATTAAATCAATCGCTCGTATATAGGCGTTCGTTCGATTAAAGTGTGGAAAAAGGCGATATTCCCTAAATTATGTTGAATTCTAATGTATAAAATATATGTTTTAATTATTGTTTATTGCGAAGCAAATGTGCTTATTCAGATAATGCAAAATAAAGTAAAACTATAATTTTTTTATCCTTATCAACATTATATTCCAAAGTGCCTCCTCCTCTAACCTTGAAACCTTTGTGTATTTTGAAAATTTATTTTCCATTAAGTCTCCTAAAATTATGTTACAAAACATTTTAGGTTATAAATATTTTTTATCTGAATTATACTTCATATATAGAGAATTTTTTTGGCATATCAGATTCAAAGAAATGTGTCCCGAAATTATACTTTTATCAGATGCAAATATTTCAGAAGAATAAATTGAACGCTTTTAATCTTAAAGAGAACGAATATAGGATAGATTATATAATCTAATAAATCACTAGAATATACATCAGTAGCAATATTAATCAACGTTATAAATTATACGTTAATCAGTTGGTCGTCTAATCAGAAAAGATGAGGACTGTCTTTACACTGCTCTTATGCTTGGGCGTTATCCTCAATTCAATTGGTAAATATAATATAATATCTTTACTATTTAGGCAAATATCTTTTCAAACTTCAAACATATTAGAATTGTTGTGTTTTAAAGCACACTTAGAAATTTTTCCAGTACCGAATGATGTAAAACCTAGCAATCACTGAACGCTTTTAAATAAAGTGTTAATAGAAGTGAAGGTTCCGCGGTGTAAACCTGCTAGCTGACATTTCATAAATCTTACACGGAAAAGAAAAAAATCATTATTTTTGCAGTTTTTTACATTTGTTAAACCGTAAGACTTTTTCTGTACATTTACCACAGAAGAATACTACCTTGTTGTAGGGGGCCGCACAAATGAAGGGATAGGTGGGGTTTTTAGACCGTTCAAAGAACAAGTGAAGTCAATAATGGGTAAATTACAGCTTTTTCTTTTTCCATTTTACTATATCTGACCAATCTTCTCTAGATATCTCCCCTTATTTTAGCCTTTCGACATCCAGTAGTCTTTTGCCGTTACTTGCATGTATTTTTGCTTCTAATTGCGCCCTTGCTTTCTTAATTTCTTTTTCTCCTTCTTTATCCCCTCTCGCTTTTTTCTCTAACTCTTCTTCTCTTATCTTTTCAATTGCTTCTTGCACTTTTCTTTCTGTGTCCATTTTTCTCCTATGGTCTTCACTATAGTTATCTCTATGGTTATTTACTATTCAGATTTCTAGCTGCAAATACTATTAAAAATTTTTAGACGTCTACATTTTCTGTTACGACGGCTTCTAGTCCTTTATCGCTAGCATCGGTTTCAAGTAGAAATTGACTTTTTAAATCAGGGCACGCTAAAATTGGTGCTCTCGTCAGTCAGTGTTTAATTGTCGTAAATCTTTGTTCCTGTTTGTCAGTCTATTCCCAATTTACTGTATCTTTTGATAGCGTTTCCGGGGTTCTATAATTTCTGCAAATTTCCTAATAAATTCCCTGCACCAAGATGCTATTCCTAGTAATGTGTATATTTGTTACTCTTTTTTTACCTTGGAAAGTTTAAAAAAAGTTCAATTTTTTCTTCATACCTCCAGCTTTTTTCATTGACTTTCAATGCCAAATCTTTTATTTCGGAACAACTAAATTCACATTTGTCCAACCTTATTAATAAACCTTCATTTTTAATTTTATCCAGCACTATTTATAGATATTTCAAATGTTCTTCGAAATTTTCTGAGACATAACTATATCAGCAAGGTAACAAAATACATGCGGTTTTAATTCTGTTGTTATTATTCTGTCCAGCATGCGCTAGAATGTAGAAAGAGCATTTGTTAGTCAAAATGCCATCCTCTTAAACTGATGCATTCTTTTGCCCGGGACTATAAAATCTGTTATTGGTCTAGATTTCTTCTCCGATGGTATCTGATAATATGCTGCACCAAGATCTATTTTCGACGTGTATTTGGTTAATCTTCACATATTCAATATTTCCGACATTATATGGATAGAATATAAATCTTTTTTAGTTTTTCAATTTACAAGTGGTGTCCCAAAATTTTTGTCTCCTTGTCCTGCTAGAAATGGAAGACAAATTTCTGTTACGTCAGTGAATAGAATGAGTAAAGCTAGGTATGCAACCTATTTTCTGTTGCCAATCTGCCAGTCTAACATGAGATGTCACAGTTTAAATGATAAGCTATAGCGAATCTCAACATACTTGACATTTGTGCGATAATTTATTACAATTACAACCTCCTTTCGTCACTCTTCACAACGTAATTCACCTTCGCAAAAGATTCAGATTTAAACTTTTTCAAAATTTCTTCACACTGCTTGAAAGAATCCACTGTACAGTTGATTGATACAGTTATTGCCTTCTGAACAGAATGAAATCGTCCTAGAGTAACAACGTTCAATGGGTCTCCTGCCTGTGATTGACCTTCGAGAATAAAACTTTTTTCCGAAATTCTTTAACTTTTCTATCGCATTCCACTTGCCCTTTAAATTCTTTTTCAAACTTCGTATTCATATTTTCCATACATACATTCGTATTTATTTTTCTTTTGCTCTCCATTTAGTTCCTATACTTGTTTTTTTCCTTGACTACTCTCTCTTTTTTGACTAGCCTGTTTATCTAATTTGCCGAAACCCACGCTGTGTCTTGTCGACGTTGCGCCGCTCGCCTGGCAGGTTTGAAGGTGTAGAGCACCATGCTCCCATATATTCTGTGCCGGCTGAGGTGCTGGCGGCCTCGAGTCTACTACATCACCTATAAGGAGGGTTTCATAAGCTAATCTTTGTCCCGAATTTTAATTTACTTTCCTAGCTTTTCCCATTTTTATTCCTCTCGGTGACATTTATTACCGTTTACTGCATTTTAACTATATTCGCGTCTATCGCATACTTAATATTCGATAATTCTGGTAACTCTCATATTGGGTCCTATTATTCCTTTCGATGTTCAATATGGTGCTAATCTGAGTAATAGGTGTTTTTTTCTACATCATACTTCAATTGGTATTTATACTTGTGCATTCACCACAGAAAAATAATACCCATTTGTAAAGGACCTCGAAAATTAAGGGATAGGTAGGGGAATTGAACCATTAAGGGATTGGGTAAAGTCAATAATGGGCAAATTATCTAAATATAAAATGT
Source organism: Druon quercuslanigerum (assembly GCA_010014905.2). Taxonomy (NCBI): domain Eukaryota; kingdom Metazoa; phylum Arthropoda; class Insecta; order Hymenoptera; family Cynipidae; genus Druon; species Druon quercuslanigerum. The sequence goes on along the minus strand of JAAAKG020077840.1, from coordinate 12,941 downwards.
TTTATTAACCAACTTGCAATGGTTTGACTGCAAGAGCCGCACCTGTCTCAAAAGCATGAATCGGTCGGCAAAGCCATAAGCGGGCTACCGATGTCGCATGACACTCGGGTGATGAAGGAAAGGCCATCTGATGGTGAATCGGCGAAAAAGATATCGTCATTAGGCGATAAGGCGTCGTTGTGTATACCAAAGGGGTATGGATCAAAATTGCTTAAAATGTTAATTTTAGTTTGTTTCTTTGAATTTTGTAACTGATATAACTCTGAAAATTTTCTTTCAATCTAAAAATGTCAAATAGATAGATAGATATTTGAATTTTTCAGTACGACGGCATAGCCGCAAATAGAATTTTCTAATCTTGAAAAAAATAGTCTAAAGAATTTTAAAAATGCTATAACTTTTTAAGGACTAGTTGGCCGAGAAAGTTGAGTTCCATTTTTTTCAACTAAAATAGTGTACCAAGGTCCAATCTAATATAATGATTTTTTCAAGAGTGATCATGCTCACAAATAGACAAACAGACATACATAGGGACCGATAAACATATAATGAAAAGCTGTTTTTCGGTCCAAAAGCAGTGCTTCTTCTTACACTGTGGAAAGCGTCGAGATAATACATAAGTATGAATAAATGAGCCGCGCAGCCGAACAAAACATTCTTCATTTATAAATGATGATTTACATTTAATAAATCTCTCGGTAGAAAAAAATGCACTAACAAAAGCAAATTACCTTTTCGAATAACTCTCCCGATGGAAATTTCTATAGCTCAAAATACGTTCGACCTCTATGAGCTTAAAAATATGAATGCATGATTTCCGTGCAGTTGCTAGCCTATCGGCATATAATGACTTACACTTTTATTATTGCGTTTCATTTTGTCACATCGAGGTTCGTCTATTGTAACAACAGAATTACTACCTTGACATTTGATAAGATTTGATACCAACTCCCAAATAAGAATTCAAATGGAAAGCTTTTGATTCTAGTAGACAAAGCGCTGCACCTAATGACGAATAGAGAGCTCTTCCACAGTATTTATTTATTTCTAGTAACGCACCATTATCTTCACCTGTTTGAGAAAGAAATTATTCTAACGTGTCCGTTTGATTTGATCAACGCGTATCAGATAACGGTTTTAATATAATTCTCAAAAGATACTTAAAATAAATTTCCCATCCTTTAGTTAACTTTTTTCTGCCCTACATCGCCTTTTACTCTAGACTTCTCCTCGTGTCAGATAGTACCAGTATTCTTTCAATAATATGGTAATTAATGGTCAGCAGCTTTAAATTGTTAAGTGAGATAAAGTTTCCGCAGTTCACGTGAAATTCCTGCCAGATTTTGAGCATCCGCCAAAGCTCTGACTGCATTATACAGACCATAATTGATAGTTCAGACTCGGATTCATCAGAAAAATCTCCACTAAGCTCGACAACTAGTTCAGTTCATATTTTGGCATAAGAGAACTCTAGATGTTGATATTTCTTCGAGTTCAGAATGATCGGTCTTTCTCGATTGGGTGCCCGCGAAAAGTACGAGAGCTCGAAGTATTTCTTGTGCCACAAAAACCTTCCGGAACAAAAGCCATACTGGCATCGTAAGTCACACTAAAACAGGTAATTATAGAGTCGATTCGTCCACGCAAGAATATTGAGATTCCGCCGGTAAATCGCACTATCTCTGTCTGAATTAGCTCCCCCAACTCTAGTAGAGTCGACATTGTTGTCTAACCCATTTTCAAGAGCCATGCGCGTACAACTATGCTTGGTTTTATGATTCTTATTTCTTCGAGAAGTTTGAGATTTATTAATATCAGCCATGTTAGATCTGCCATTTCAGATTTTGAAAATCCAAAATCAGAATAAAAATCATCCATACCGCAAACGTAAGTATCACCAATTTCATGAATGTCCAAACATTTTTTAATAATTTATGTCTGTCATATTATATGCGCAATTTTGAATTTTAAATATCTAACATCAGATTTACATTCTACGGTTAAGATAGCTTACAATCTCGAAAATATTTTTAAGGAAATACGGCAGAGGAAACATGCAAAACGAAAAGTAGGTCCTTATCGAAATAACACATGGCCCCTTTGTACCTGGGTGGTAATTCTTCGCTTTCTAAAAAGTGTTTACTTCAGTGTCAGGTAATGCAGAATTGCGTTGAGCCGTCAACCCAGAGTCAGTTCCTTCCAGGCGATTAAGAGAGATGGACTGATTTGGATAGTCGCCCACGGTGCTGCACGTTCACAAAACCTTGACCTATTAATCAAACGATGAGAATAGAATTAAGATTGTCGGAATCTAATTCCTACGCAATCTATGAGATCAAAAGCTAATAAACAAAGTGGTGAGAGGATTGTCAAGAATTTAATAATAATTTTCTTAATTCTTAGTAAATGTAGATCATTGATCAACATCTACATCCTTTGGATTAGATAAGATAAAGTTTATGTGCATCAGCAGTCTTTTTACAGAATCATCAGAAAGGCGAGAAAACGAGTGGATACTACCTTCTCCTGAAAGTCATGAGGATTTTAATGCACATGAAATAACAAGGCTATTAAATGATTTGGGTTCTCCGGAAGCTGCATATAGCGGGCCTCCTGGACACAATGCATCTATGCAACTGATACCCGCAGAACATACTTACCAGGATCATAAAATTGCACCAATCCCACATAGTGATGTATTTTGTTAAAAGTTCAAACAAATTTTGGCGGAAAATTCTTTTCCTGATTTGAATTTAAAATTGTTTGACTGAAAACTTCTAGGTTTAAATTGAAATTTGTTTCGTTAAGAACTAAACTACATTCTTAAAAATTCGCTTCTATTATTATTTAAAATTTAGTAAAATTGTTTTAAATTTAACTGTTTTCTTTTTGGTAGAAATGAGTTTGTTCATGTTTAAAGTAACTTATATATTTTTTGTAGGAAAATAGTGATTTCTGATTAAAAATGCATATTATTGGTTAAAAATTAAAAAATATTGAAATATTTTCTTGCAAATTAATTTTTTTAATGTTAATTTTTACAATTTTATTATTTTTTTAAAGATGCATTCGGTTAGTTATGAATTCTTCTGTTCGTTTAGAAAGCCAAATATTTTGTAAAAAATATTTTTTTCTTTAATTAATTTGTTATGTTGGAAATTGATATTTTTTAGCGGAAAAGTCATTAAATCTTTAGAACTCGCCCTCAAAGCTCACGTTTCTCAACTGCTCCTGATACTTCTCTATCGCATCTCTCGTCCAGGACACCCTCTCCCCTAACGACCCCTTTTCCCACCCTTTCTTCCGCAAACCCTTTGTCCCTTTCTCCACAAACTTAATGGCTGATGGTCTAATTTCACCCTTGATTCCGCTGCGAACTTCTCTACCTTCTCAAATCCTTGCATATTTATAATCACATAGTCTATCAGCGATACCTCTATCTTACTCACATACGTTATTATTTGATCATTCAATTTCTTTTTGAAGCTCTCCCCTCCTCGGTACAGGCCACCTTCCTGTCTAATCCCCTCCCCTGGAACCACCATATGCTCATCGCATCCTAATTGTACATAGTCACAAACTTATATGTTAACCCTTTTTATGCCATTTTTACTGCCCTAATTTTCAAGCTCTCCCCCTCTTCCTCTTTATGAACCTCTTTTTCTAATCCATTCTAATCCGAGTTATAATTTTCCTACTAGCCCTTTCTTTCCTCTTTACTCTGACAGTTTCCTGTAGCCTCCACCTGTGCCCCCCTGGCAAATTTGGCAATACTCTATCCCATTCCTTTCTCTCTACCCGCGTCTCTACTAGTGCCATCACTTCAAATTCCTAAATATACCTCCAAAAATCCTCATGTTTCTTCCTCACCCCTACTACATTTCAGTACAGCACCTTTAATACTCCTCCACCCTGCTTTACTCCTTCTCCGCCCCCTACTTTCCACAAAACAAATTTCTCTATATTTCCATCCTCTTATTATAATATTATTTCTCCTATCTGCCTTCTCACTTCTCTCCATCCTCAACTCCATTGACATTATACTTTCCCTTTCCGCAGTTTCCTTCTTCTCATCACTACGCTCTTCTACTTTCTCCTGTATCATATTCTCCACCCTTTCCTAAATACCTTGTTTCTCGCCCTCCACCCTGTATACTACTTATATTTCCGATCTGCTCTCCTTCTTCTCAAGCCCTTTTCCCGCTCTTTCCTTCCACACCTAAATCTCTTTTTCCATTTGATTCAATTTGTTATCTGTATCCTTCCTTACCGACACCATAACCGTCTGCAATCCTTCTGCTGTCTCCCTCAGCTCTTTTAACTCCTTTTAGCATCTCTTATTTGTTGCCCACAGGTCCGCCCTCATACTCTTCAGCTACTCCATAGCCAACCTTACGTTCTTCTTCAACCCTCTCACCTCGCCTATCAGCACCACGAGAGGCTTCTTCGCCATCTGCCCCTTCATTTTTAGGGGTAGGGGAGCTGCGTGTCTGGGCGTTTTTTTCAAAGGGACTCTCTAGCGGGCTTTTCTCCGAATTCTCTTTGGCCACGCACAGCTGGCCGTCATGACCTGTTGAAAATTTCGTCCTAGTCGAATCTACTTACATCACTGCTAGTACTCTCGCGCACAACCTCCCGCTCTCTTTTCCCTTTCTTTGCACTATTTCACCCCTCAGAGCCCCTGAAAACACCCTTTACTCTCCCCTAACATCTTTCAGAATTACGAAAACAAACCTTGTTCACCAGGAAGGCCCAAAGTACTGACAACAAAACTACTGACCACAAAACTACTCTGTTCCCTTGTCAACATAACCACTCGTTTCCTATTTAGCCGAATTCCAGCCGACAACTACAATGATAATTGTTTTTTTAATATCCTAATTCACCCTACACAACCGTACTTACCTCCTGAAATTCCACACAACAAAAACACAAACTCCGTAAAAGTCTTCTCTTCATATGTCACTGCACAGTTTCTCACTCACGTCACCAACATGCAAGTCCCTTGTTGGATTCGTAAAAAATGACAACAAAAAAAATTAACTTTTTTCCAAAACGACACTAGATTTGCTTTTAATCGTGAAAATTTGAAAAAAAATTAAATTTTTAAAAAAACGAGATAAGAAACAATGTTCACTAAAGACCACGGAGATTTAACAACAGAGAATTCACAATCACCAATAGAGTCCTTGATGCCTTGACCTATAATTTTTAAGCGTCTATAAACAAATAGGAGAAAAATACAAAAACAAGCGCGTAACGCGTGTTAAATGCATAATCGAACGCGAAGCGCGAAATAAACAGATTTTCAAGCGCAAAGCGCAAAACCAATAGTCTCGCGTCCTACGCGTTATAAAGGACATGAGCTACGCGCGTAGCGCGCAATGAACATGTGTATGAACTCAGGGTAGATTTTTTATTTTTGTTTGAATCGTGCCACTCTTTTAGAGATGTTTATTAAAGATTTCAAACTTAATTTTTTTCTCTAAAAATTCGATTGACTTTACATAAGCATGATGATAGGAATATCTCATTTCTTAATTTCTTAATTTTAAAATTTATAACGTTTAAATAACACAGAAAGAAATGTCAATCTGATTATAATTTTTAGTATCGTTTGCATTCGCACTTTGCGTAAGAAACGTCACAAACATTATTTTCAAAAAAGAAAAAGGTGTAAGTTTTAGTTTTTTATAATAATATATATTTTTAAAAGCTGCCATTTGGGTTTAGAGCTTTCTATGGGCAAAAGGCAATAAACGAGAAAAAATCAAAGAGGGGTATGAAATTAAGCGCCTCATCACAAACTCATGTACAACTAGTCATGTACCCACATACTGTATTTCTTCTTTAAGAATCACGTTCACAGTCCAAGCTTTTGCGTGATGATGACCCTCATCTTGCCGTACCTCATTATTCTGCCAGGTCTCGACTACCCACCGAACCACTCCTTCGCGAGAGATCGAGATCTCCTACTCTCAGGGAAACATTTGCCAGCGTACTTGGATTTAAATTTGAAGATCTTGCATTTATTCGACTTATTCCCCATAACAATCCGCATCGAATATTCGAACTTCGACTGTACGTTTTTCCTCCCGATAAAACGATTAGATTGAGAAGAAGAAATAATGTCCTTAATGTAATTCCAACCGAAGAACAAATTGTATTATCAACGTCAACATGGGTAAAAATAAACATAAAAACCGGCGCGGTTCAGGAATTGACCGCAGAAGAAATCGTGGAATGTCCAGTGTCCTTTAAAGAACATATCACAAATAGTTATGGAGTACTACGTGTGTACATCACAATCCTTTACATCGTTAATAAATTTGAAAAAAGCGCGCGACAGTAAGGTCTGGTATTTGGGTTTAAAATTACAGTTTTTTATATTCCACACATTTTTCTAAAAAGTTTATTAAATTATATCAAATATCAAAAATTTCATACCACTTGGTATTGTGACATTTGATATAAGTTTGATTTTAACTATTTTTATGTCAAGTTCACTTCAAAATTTCCATTTTAAACGTACAATTTAATTTAAAACAAAATTGTAATGCAATTTGAAAAATTAGGGATCTAATTTGTGTAGTTTTTTTACTTGAGTTTTATTTTATTGTAGCTTAATAGTCATTTTTTTTACTTCAAACAGTTTTGACATTTAGTTACACCTATTTAATAAGATAGTCTAAATTCTTAAAAGGTTATGAATTCTGGAAAAGTTGAAATTCACTACAAATTGGTTTACAAGGAAACACATGTGAGTGATGTAAATGATTTTTGAACATTGGGGACCGGTTTAAAGAAAATTTTGATAGCTACAATAAGATACTTGAAGAAATTTTAAATGAATAAGGTTTTACTTTAATTTGAATCAATTTTATTCGAAATCACCATATTATAAGCCTAGTATGCCCCCAAAAAAGTAAGCGTTAAAATAGGTCTTTACCATGTATTTCAGATAGTGGCAGTTAAAACACCAGCTTTTAACATAAATAGTTAAATGAAAGAAGCAAAGCAAGATTTAGAACCCCAAAAATCAAAAATTAAATATTTGGCTTTTGGATGCTGACAGTTCCGGGGGATCTACAGTCTCATAACATATGGTATTTTTAAATAAAATATCTTACATCACTCGTAGGGTTACATACGTGTTCAAACTTTTACTAGTCGAAAAAGGAACTAACTTACTTTAAAAAACTTTTTTGAATTTTGCCCGAATGAAAGATTTTTGAAGATTTAGGCTAAAATTTCTAAACCTATCTCTTAAGGCAGTTGTCGTGTCAAAAATCAATTCCCTGAAAAAACCTACTTTTCTATGATTTTAGGTATCAAAATGATATTAACGCTCATAATTAATTATAGGAGGACAATTTCGCTTAAGCCATTATTTTCCCATACAAAAGTTTGAATATTACGAATATTTTATGTTTAAATAATGTTTTTTAGTTAAGGAACTACACTGCATACGGGTTAAAGTGCCAAATTTTAGAAAATCGGTTGCTTCACAATGTCGTGTCACCATGGCGTCATTGATTTTTAGAGTCCGTATCCAATCTGGTTTTTTGTATTTTGTCCGTCAAAAATTATGAATTCTTGGAAACAAATCTTTTCTGCAAAAGTTACTTTTTATGGGTCAAATTTGAAGCGTTCTGGTATGCGCTAATTTTTCACCAGGGCTTTCGCGCACATGGTTATCTTTTTAAAGGCGCTCTTTCTGTAATTAAATAGAGCTAACCACTAGCTCAAAAAGACTATCTTTTTTTTATTTAATTTTAAAATTAAAGATTTACGCAAATTTTTATGTCTGGAAAATTTTTATGTGTGTTTTTGATCAGGGCTTTTTCGCACACAGCTTTTTTTTGGAAAGTGCTCTTTTTGCGATTTAATAAGCTAACCAAAAGCTGAAAAGTTGTTTTTTTGTCCTTTTTAATGAAAAGTAAAAGCTGCGTAATTTTTCATGCATAAAAATTAGAGTTTATCGGGACAGGTTGTACATTTAAAAAAGGTTTTCTCGGAAAAGGATGCTTGTTTTCAGTTGTTTGTGTCATGGTTTGATAAAGCTTAACACTTCTTTAAAATGTTTTTGCCTTTTTTTGTTTGAAATGATTCGTGGGAAAGTTAGAAAGTTTTTAAGTTCTCCTGTAAAATTTGGGTTTAAGCACTTACGCCCCTATGCATTGTGCCCCTTTAATTACATTTTTTCTCCTGTGTCTTCTTACCTACACTTCTACATTACTTTTTTATATAAATTAAATAATTTTTTTAAATATATTCACTTGTGTAAAAAATCTTTTTTAAACTGTTGAAAGAAATAAAGTCGTACGCATTTTTAAAATTGGGAACCTCAATTACAACCTATTCATAACCAGTGATAGAGTATAGTTGTGTTAATGCCTAAAACGAAAATGCAATCCTGTGTTTCTTGTTTCAGGATCGAGTTCACCGTCTAAGAGTTTTTCTAATGATGATCTTAACCCTGGCGTTTTTCGGTGCGGACCCTCTACCTCTTCTTCTGGAAGGCATTGTTCAGACACGACTCATTTTCCGTCCACATCTCGTTATTCTGCCAGGTCTCCGCTACCTGCTGAATCACCTTTTCGTGACAGGTTCAAGTCTCATACTCTCAGAAAAACTTTTCGCAGCGTACTTGGGTTCAGATTTGAAGATCTTGAATTTATTCGACTTATTCCCCGCAATAAATCACATCGGGAATTCCAATTCCGAATATACGTTTTTCCTCCCGATAAACCAATTCGATTGAGAACAAGAACGCATGACCTCATTTCCATGCCAACTGGAGAACAGATTGTGTTATCAACGTCTAATGGCGACGTCTGTGCAATATTGGAAAAATCATCAAGCAGACACACGATTCTTCGTGCAATATTTGCAACTGTTTTATCGCTGTCAAAACGGGCAAAAATAAACATAAATACCGGCGCGGTTGAAGAAATGACAATGGAAGAAAGCGCGGAATGTGCCGTATCATCCAAGCAACTAATCACCAAGAGTTATAGAGTACTACGTGTGTGAATGACAATTTTATCACACATAGTGGTCAAACGAAGCAAGATACAAAAAGAGATAAAGTGACAAAAATTTTGCACGTGAATAACACCTACAAACTTTTTATATTATTATATTTTTTATAGGATGATTAGTTTTTGTGTCATTCGTGAAAAACAGCATCAAATATAAGAAAATTAAAATTTTAAACAAACGATACAAGCTACAATAATAAATACAAAAAGAATAATTGTGTTTTAACTTCCATGCACATTATGAATAGTAATTAAATGAATTTATTGAAATAAAACATGTTTCAGCGCAAGTAAAAATCAAACTTAATGCAAAATAAAAAAACAAACATTGAAGTAATTAACATAAATACAATTTGTACTTTATTTTGCAATATCCTAAGAAGCAGTCCAAGGTAGAGGTACATAAAAAATGTATTAAGTTTAAAATTAAAGTTTTTTCACATAATGGAAAAAAGTTGCGGTTTTGGAAAAAATTCAGTGCGAAGAACGAGATACGTAATGAGAATGTGTTCGCTGAAGATGAAAGAGCTTTAACGAAAGAGGATTCACAATCACAAAATAGTTGTAGATGTTTTGAGTTTTATTGAATATCAAAGTGTAGCATAGGCTTATATTTTTTAACCAGAAATATCACAAGTGCGACAATTTCTATGTTACGAACGCATTATTAAAACCAAAAAAATAACTTTATGAAAAAGCTGTAAGCATGTTTTGTGAAAATAGAAAAAATAGAAAATTAATATCTAAGAAGCCTTTTATATTAAAAAACTGTCGGTGTTTGTGTGACCCAAAATTCTACAAAATAATACCATATTTCTTTAAAGCCTCTTAAATAAAATGAATTAATTATTGGTACTTTGATGAATTTTATTTAGTTCATATCTTTGATCTTACGCCTCAGGTTGATGCGCAAAATAATAAGTTTCAATGCCAAAATTGACAAAAATTTCTTTAAGCAAAATTATCTTTCAATATTTTCATGAGAAAAATTTGAAAAGTGTAGTACAAATATTTTGGGCGAGAATAAATAATTCGTCTATATCAGTAGCTAACACTGCGCCTAATAGCTGGCGAAGATTTCTTTCTCAGGATTAATACGAACCTGATTTTTAATATAAGACAATACAATACACGAAAGGCCATTCCAATCTGTTCATTCTTTTAAAAGTTATCGTACTAACTTCCAGAAATCTACAGACTCACGAGCGTACGCACTAACAAACAGGCAGACTCATTCCTACAAAAACTTGTTTTTCGAATTCAGGGGGTCTCAAAACGTTGACATTTAGCAAAAAGGGGGGAGGGGCAAATTTGCCGCAAAATTAACAACCTCTCAAATGAGAATAATGTAAAAAAAGAAAAGAAAAACGGGCCAACACAAAAAGTGAGATTATAATAATAATAAATGTACTCAAAAAAATTTCGTTCATCCATACATTTTTCTTTTATGATACACTATACCTCGCTATCCTCGCAAACTGTGAATATATTAAAAAATAAATAAAACAAAACAAATTGCTTGATTAAAATTTTTTTATACATTACTCACTTAGTTGTTCAATTTAAAGATCGCTTCTCTCTTTTCTAATTAACTCTGCGTCTTCTCGTTCTGAAATTTTTCTTTCTCTCATACTTCCTTGTAATCGACTCTGAACATGAGCACTTGTTGATCCTTCAACCTTTGATGCATTAAAAAATGCTTATTTTCTTCTATAGGCATATTTTTCAAAGCGTTAGCATGTGCAATGTCAAAAAGGTCCTCGAGCTTCGATTTAAATTTTTTTTCTTTTTTCTTATGAACCTCCGATATTCTCCCAGCGTATTTTTGTAATTGCCTCCATTCTTGGTACAAAGATTCTAATTTTGGGATGCAGTCTCGTAATCATCACTACTACTGCATTAGTATTGGTAACACGAGTACTTGGAGTAGCTATATTTGTGGCATACTTTTTTACATTTTTTCGAAAACACTCAGTCATAGAAGAAAAAGTTGTTAACAAAAATATATGCATTTTTAATACATCTACAACTTTCGTATCAAGCTCTTTCCCTTAGTACGATTAAGCTCAAACTTTACACGAATCATTTCTACATAAAATGGAACCGAACTGGGGGGTAGCGTTAAAGCAAATCGCAAAAAAATTTTTACCAAGAGTAAATAAGAGCCGCCCTAGTGTTATATATTGTGTTTGGATGAATATCTATTTCTTTAGTTGAAGGAAATATTTTATTTTATTACAAGAATTCATTTATTCATAAAAAATACACATTTATTCCACCTGAGTAATTCTTTTTTGAATTCAAACATTTATTAATTTTACATAATTTTTTGTAAAGAAATATTTTTTTGGCATCTATAGTTACATTTAAATATGGCTTTCCGCCTTTGAGAGTTTCCATGTTGCGGTAGCGTCGTGGTCATCGTTGTGGACTTCCCGCTGGAGGTGAATTTTTCTGTTTCAGGTTCATCAACAGTTAAAATTTAAAATTACCTGATTTGTTAGAAATAAATATGTCTAATAATAGCAATGTTAATCATAATTTAAGTTGACAAAACTGCAGCCTTACAATTAAAGTACGAACATTTACACGTGCTTCGCAGGCTGTTATTTTCCGGCCCCGGAAATTTACCGTGATGGGACTAATGGCTTTTTAATGACTAACTCTGAGTTAATCCGTGAAATCGTGAAGTGGTCACGTAGGACCTTCACTCAAATTGCATGTGGAAAATTGAGTGGAGATCTCGTGAACTCTTGCATTGATTCACCGGAGTTCTCAACTTGAAGATTTGACACATAACAATTTGTGCAACAGCGGATGTTGCTAATTTCTCAACAACAACAATAACAAATTTGCGCGGCCAGCAAAACGTCTCGTTGACCCAGTTATGTTATTGGTCGCTTAGAGGTTAGATTTCATGGTTGATATTGCGCAAATTTATGCATAAAACTCCAACCTTAAAAATATATCCGCAATTTTTCCGCACAGGGGGTACTTTTCAAAGTTGAAGCTTGTTTCTCAAATATGAAAAAAAATTGAGACGAAAATAATGCGAAAAATTTTGTTGGCCCCACTAATAGTTTTTTGAGAAATTAGGTACTTTTGATTTTGCAAAAATTCCAATTTGTTATTATTAATTATTATTGTTACGAATTGAGAAGAAACATATTAATACACAAATAAATATATCTTTATTATCATAAGTTAATGCATGTTTTTTATTGGCAATTCCACATCAAATCATCTAATTAACTTAAGTTTGGTGGGACGGCCGTTATAACTACAATTTCCACCATATGAAGAATTGATACTTAACTTGAACTTGATTTCGACTCGTAAAATAAACTTATTGCATAAAGGTGGTAGTTGGGCGTATACTATAAACAATGAATAATACAAACAATAAAATAGCCTTGGAAAGGACTGAAACTTTAATTGACAAAAGGCATGCACACGGAAAACGTAAAGGTTAAGTTTCATACGAGAAACTATGCACATAAGGAAACTAGACATTCTATGTGTACCTGAAACAAAAAACAAGGGATGTGAAAGTAGGGACATAGCAAATAGATCGTTAAAAGGCAGATTTGAAATATGTTTAGGAGTAGATAGTGAAACACGTCGTGGGCAAGAAGTAGGTCTCATTCAGAATGAAAGAGCGAAAGAGAATCTCGGAGATCAGGGTTTCGTATATCCCAGATTGCTTTGGGCTAGAATGAAAGTTGGAATCAGAAGAATATTTATCATAGAATGTTACGCGCCAGTTGATAGTAATCCCAGAGAAGTAAAAGACGCCTTCTGGGATATTTTAAATGATACGATGAATATTGGCGATCATGGTGAAAGAATAATTCTGCTAGGAGACATGAATGGATGGGTTGGCATCCAAAATCAGGA
>JAAAKG020077829.1:3927-16945 GCA_010014905.2 Druon quercuslanigerum | reverse complement strand
GCATGACCTAGGAAAATTGTTGCAAAAATCTGAAAATTATACGACATAGAGCCTAAAATTTTATCTTTAATTTAAGCTAAAGAAAATTAAAAAATCTTCATCGGTTCCCGAGATACGATTAAAAATGTTCGACCGTGTCTGAGTTGAGTTTTAGTCGAAGATCACGGTTCTCGGCCGGTCTGCTGCTCGCCTCCTTCATTGAGGCAGGACCGAATAGGCCACGCATAGAGGCGGTGCTTGATTGGGTCTCTCTTATACTTTTGATTCTGCTCATCAGTAATTTTGATTTCAAATTATTGTAAATTTAAAAAATTATTTATTGTTTTTTTTAATTTTTTACAATTATTTCAATTCAGAATTATCCCCATATTAAAGAATAAAAAAATGATGAACTGTTTTTTTTATTTCTTAAAATTTTTATCAACTAGAATATTGTTACGAGAGTAAACTATTTTTCTAACCAATTAAGCAGCTAAATTTTAAATAAATTATTTACGTGAAAAACACTCAAAAATATTAAAAGTGAATAAGAATGGAATTTAAAAAATAAATTAAATATAAAACAGTGCGTAGGTGTAACGAAAATTATACTTTCAATTTCTAAATAGTAGTTTATTATTTTCCTTTACACATCAAAATTAAAAAATAAATAGGAAAAAGTATATGTACTAATTTCAAGTTTAATTCAATAACGAGACCAGTACCTTCTCATTAAAAAACAAAAATGGATAAAAGTTATATTAAAAATTTAAATAAATTTTTTTATTAAAAAAACAGTCTAGAAGGTTTAATAATGTAACTCATTTAATATAATATTCTGATTCAATTCAAGACACCTTTCGCATCAATGATAGCTCTGCAAATTATTGAAATAAGTACATATACTTTTTCCTATTTATTTTGTAATTTTGATCATCGAACAATTAAATAATGAGCGAGTTGTTTGTGCAAGAAAAATGTTTGTGCAAAGGAAAATAATAAACTGCTTATTAGAAATTGAAAATATAATTTTCATTGCACCTAAGCACTGTTTTATATTTGATTTACTTTAAACATTCCATTCTTATTCACTTTTAATATTTTTGAGTGTTTTTCACGTAAATAATTTATTTAAAATTTAGCTGTTTAATTGGTTAGAAAAATAGTTTACTCTCGTAACAATATTCTAGTTGATAAAAATTTTAAGAAATAAAAAAAACTGTTCATCATTTTTTATTCTTTAATATGGGGATAATTCTGAATTGAAAATAATTTTAAAAAACAATAAGTAATTTCAAAAATGTATAATAATTTGAAATAAAAATTACTGATGAGCAGAATCAAAAGTATAAGAGAGTCCCAATTAAGCACCACCCCTGTGCGTGGCCTATTCGGTCCTGCCTCAACGAAGGAGGCGAGCAGCAGACCGGCCGGGAACCGTGATCGTCGACTAAAACTCAAGTCAGATACGATCGAACATTTTTAGTCGTATCTCGGGAACTGATTAAAATTTTTTAATTTTCTTTAGCTTAAATTAAAGAAAAAATTTCAGACTTAACGTCGCATCATTTTCAGATTTTTGCAACAATTTTCCTAGATCATGCTAAAAGTTGAAGTCGAGGTACAAAATTTTAGAAAATCTAGAATTTAAAAAGAAAACTAATCACGTGCTGTCTTCTCTTCAGAAGATCAAAAAAAATGTGTTTGACATTACTAGACGTGGAATTTCATACGCTTTCCAACTTTTTTTTTGTTAAATGCTCAATCTTTTTTTTTCGCTGAGTTATCATGGTTCAAAGCCAACCATTTTTAATAGTGCTTGCGTCAATCGATCTTATAATTTCCGATGGTAGTGTATGATAGTGTCATTTTGAATTTAAAATTAATATAAAATGTACATAAATAATTCTAATAAAATAACAATTTTTTAAGTTCTTCAAGGAATTATTATTTGGAATTAAAAAAGGAAAAAAATGAATATGACTTTTTCCATCTAAAGTTTCTTTATTTGAATAAGGAGAAATCTTAGGTTTTTGCCTTCTAATGCCTTTAGTTTGAACCATCGACATAATCACTTTATATTGATATTAATAGTCACTAATTAATGAAAAAGATGGTGTCCGTGCAAAACCTCACGATCTTTGTTTTTACGACTATATAATATGTCCATTCTTTATCTGCATTTTTTAAGCCTAAATATTTAAAACATTAAGAGATTTAATAACTAACATATTAAAATTTAGGTTTTAAAAACTGAATAATTTTAAATAAGGTTTGGAAGTAAAACTGTTTTCACATTAGGTATTCAAACTGTCCGATTTTAAACATACAAAATAACTTAAGCGTTAAAAGTAAAAAATTTGACCCTATTCTAAAAACGCTAAAAATAAAAAATGCTCTCTTCCTATTCAGAAAAAAATTGAAAACCAAAAAATTTTCTTCTATGCAACTCAATAGAATTCTAAAAAAAAGAATGATCCTCTTCTAATTAAAAAAAGGATTCCAAATAAAAAATTCCGTCCATATTATCTTAAGAAAAATGTGAAAATATCAGAATTTCCCCCTTCAAATCAATACAAATTCTAAAAATATAAAAAGGTCCCTATTAGAATTCAGACATAAACTTCAAACTTTTTTTAAAGATTAAAAAACTTCTTCTCAGATTAAGAAACGAATTTTATTATTGAATTTTGTCTCTTCTAATGGACTAGCATTTTTTTAATTTTTCTCTTCCGATTCGGAAAAATACAGATAAAAAAGAATTTTTATAAAATATTCAAGGAAACTGGGCCGCTATATTGGATGAGTAATAGTTGATTATACAAATTTCGGTTTTCTCAATTTTTCGCTTAAGCAATCATCAGAAAAATTTGCAAAAATTCACAGTACTTCTTGACATCAAAAGACATCTCCGTACATTTTTTCTATCTGATCAATTCTATTTAAATTTAAAACTAATATTTATTTAATTATTTGTCAAAATATAATCATCTAAATTCTGAAAGTACTACAAAATACCTTTTTTTTTAGCTTTCAGAGAAGTGTTAAATTAACGACATGGCTAATTTTTGTAGTGTCAAGATGTCCTTCTGTCGGTGGCAACCAAAATATTATTTAATAAATATTTATTTAGTAATTTTGTGCTAAATAAATATTGAAATGTAATATTGCCCATAGATTGAAGGAATTCTATAACTTTAAAATTCTAGAACATTAACAATTTTGTAAATTTAGAATTAAACATTTTTTTGGTTTTGTATTTAAGAATTTAATACTAAATTAAAGAATTTTCAGGTTTAGAGATTTTATGTTTTAATTTTAGTGACCTGGAAAGATGGCAATAAATCGGAAAGATACAAGAAACTTCTCGCGCTCATAGCAATTAAAAGTAAAATATGTTGACTTTAAAAAAGTATGAAAATTTTTATTATCTCAGTTGTTTGTGACTGTCTTCAGTTTTAAAAGAAGATAACAATCGTTTATTTTTTAATTCTCCGTCCTAGAAATTTGTTCATTTCACCTATTTTCCATTTAAAAATACTTTTCACTTTTAACATTTTTTTTAGAATAATAATTAAATTTTTGCAGGTTTATAATTTAAAAAAAATGTATTTTGATTGGTTAAAAGTATGGTTTATTAATTTGCTGATCTTAAACAAATTTGTCTGACCAATCTCTGTTTCTAATTTATTCACGTTATAAAAATTTTAAATTCTATAATTTCAGAAGCTACAACTTTGAAATATTCAATTTATTTTTAAATTTCAAATTTCAAATTCAAATTTCAAATTTTAAATTTCAAAATCGCTTGAAATTGAAAATCATTCAAATGCAAAAGTTTTAAATTTTAAATTATACAATTGTGACGGCTTTAAATTAGAAGTAATAGACATAATTTTAATTTCTTTGAATTTGAAACGATCCTATTTTTTCCAATTGGATTTGGAAATATTTAATTTTTAACGTTTTGGAATTATCCTATATTCGAAATTTAAATATGAAATTATTTAATTTTGAGATACTTGAGAGTTCTGATGAACCATTTTTTAATTTCTAATCATTTAATCTTAAACGCTCTCGTTTAGAAATGATTCAAGTGCAATTCCTTTTCAATCCATTTGAAATATTCTTTTTTACTGTCACCTAATCTATAATTGTTTTATTTAAAACCTTCTTAATTCAAAAATAATTTCTTTTCAATTCCACAAGCTCTCAATTAAAAATCATCTACTACTAAGCGTGGACGTGCAGTCACGCAGGCCTCACCATGCTCGTGATATGTGCTCCCCTTCCCCCAACTGGAATTTTTTGAGGCTGCCGTTATTAGTAGCTATAGTTTTAGTTGTGCTTTCGCTGTGGAACTTGAACAACGTATAGTCCTGAGTGTAACTGACGAGTAATATCAACTGAACTCTTATAGGCGGTCCGTGAAACCGTACATCCACATTACACACAGAAAAATGTTTGTTTGAAACAAAGAAACATTTATTTGACCCTATATCAAAGATAGAATTTGTTTGATACAAATATAATTTGTTTCAGTTAAACAATATGGGGGTTTGAATCAAATAATTTTTTGAAAAATAAAAAAAAGATTTTTTAGAATTATTCAAATATGACCCTAGATCCAAGAAAAAATTTGTTTGTTTGTAAAAAACATTTTTATCAGTGTAGCGTCAGAATTTTATATTTCTATACAATTTGTTTCAGACCGCACCATGCTTCTACTATGTGAATCTCTTCCTGAATCATATCTAATTGAATGCGTAATACTGCGCAATATACTCGACTGAGTACTCGCGTACTGCAGATCTTCCGAGGCGGGAGTCGCAATATTTTCTCGCTCTGCCGTCTGAGAAACTGTGTGGGCCAGCACTGATAGGAATTACAAAACCGAAACGGCTTCTATGGGACCTGGAGTGTATTTCTATGTCCCTCTATATACTTACCATGTTAGTGCAAAAACGAAACCACATCCATAATTAAAAGTTAATTATTGTTTTAAAAAATGTATGTCAATATGTACTATGTATTCTTCACCAGATCCACCAATATTATCGATATGCATGTTAATGAGGACCTGGATTAATTTTAAATTCTGTCCAGTTTTCTCCAGATACTTTGGTGTTTCTCAGCAAAAAATAAGCGATCGAAAGAAGAAATAATTATTTCTCTAATCTAACTCTAAGAAAAGTATAACCCAGGCTAAGCCTGAAATGACAATTTAGTTCCTATTAAAGATTTCGTACATAAGATTTATTTTTAATTCTAAATAACAAAAAAGGTTTTCTGGTAATTTTTCGACTGAAATTCCCTCACATATGTAAACAATAATTTTGTTTTACCAGTAAAACGTGAATATAAAATACAAAAATAGACTGCAAAAATAACAAAATAACTAATTGGACCTTTCAAAAACTACGTTACGCTGTTTTGAAAACTTGTTCCATTTCTCCCCTTGTTCTTCACAGATCATCGCACAAACCCAAAACAAAGATTCACTAAATAGTTGAATTTTTAATCTAAAAAGACGAATTTTTAACCGAATGGTCGAATTTCCCTTCATAAAAGAAATAACTTTAACTACAATGTATTGCTTTTTTATACACAAGCCAAAAGCAAATTTTTAGAAGACATTGAATTTTCAAACAAAAATAAACGGATTGAAAAAATTTTGAATTTTTGAGTAAAAAAGATGTCTTTTTGACAAAAAAGTGAAATCTTTAAAAAAAAAAGGTCAATTTAGAACCACATAGTAGAGTTTTTTCATGCAAAGATGAATTTTTAACCAAATAGTTTAATTTTTAAGTCAAAAAGACGAACATTTAAGAAGCCAGATGAATTTGCAATCTAAAAGAACGAATATTCGACAAAAGTCAAATATTAAGCAAAATATTAAAATTTTAAATTAAAATTGTGCATCGTAAACGAAGAAAATGAATTTTTAACAAAGAAGTTCAACGTTCAACCAAGAAGTTTTATTTTAATAACAAATTATTATTTTCTAATGAAGAATATAAAAGTTTATATTTCAACCAAGAAAATATTTTAATTCAATTTTTTAAAAAGTAGAATTTATCAGAAAAAATTAATTAATAACGAAAAATGTAACACTTGATATTTTACAAAAACAAATTTGTATTTTAAATAAAAAATAATTAAATTTGTAATCAAATAGTTGGGTTTGTAAACACATATTTAATTGAATTTTCGGCCGAAAAAGATGAATTTTCAACTAAAAAGTTGAATTTTTATTAACAACAAAATTAATTATTTAATTAAAACTTTCTTTTACAACCAAATAGTTGGACTTTTAAACGAAAGAGACGAATTTGAAAAAAGATACCAAGTCGAACTTTTAAGAAGAGAGTTTAATTTTTAATCTAAAAAGACGACGGCTGAAAAAACAGTCAAATTTATACCAAAATAATTTTTTAATTGAATTAGGTATCTTCAATTTAAAAAAATGAATGTTTGTATTTTAACCAAAGAAAAAGATGAATAATTATCAACAAGAAATGTAATATGATATTAGAACCATAAAATGTTTTAATTCAATACAAAAAACAGTTGCGTTTTTTATCAGAAAAGATCACATTTCTTTCAAATAGTTAAATTTTTAAACAAAAATATAAATTTTTTGGAAGACAGCTGAATAAATCTTTATGTATTAAAATGGATTTTTAATAAAGTTGTTAAACATTCAATGTAGTAGTTAAATTTTCCATCAAAAAGATAAACTTTCTACCAAAAAGATGAATTTACAACAAAATATATAAATCTGAAACCAAATACTTCAATATTAATTAAAAAAATTAATTTTTTAGAAAAAAAGGAAATACAAAAAGGTTAAATTAGCAGTTTAAATTTTAATCAAATAAATAAATTTACAATCAGCACGATTAATTGTCTACCAAAGAAGAGGATTTTGCAACAAAATACATACAAGTTCAACCAAATTATTAAATTTTCAGCTAACACCGATAAATCTTCAACATTTTCAGGTATAAAAATTAAGCACAAAAAAAATGTTCAGACAATAATTAAATCCTTAACCAAACGTAGATTTTATAAATAAAAGATATGCTTTCTGAACAAAAAGTATAATATCAGATTTTTTATTCAAAAAGAATTAACTTTTAACGAAAAACAGTAATCTTTTGTTACTCGGAAAAGAGAAAGTTTCTTATTGAAACCAGGGGAAAAAGAGGATAAAGAGGAAAATAGCGGAAAGCGTCTAAAGTCAGGATTGAAATGCGTTACTTCTAAAATAAAATCAATAATTTTAGTTTCTTCAAGAATTTCAAAAAATTGTGTTTCAAATTTTTTTTTTTCATGTGCGGCACCATATTCTACCATAATTACTCACGCAAACCCGCTGAATAATTTTAAGAGAATGAATCCTCAGTAATTTAAACAAAATGAACCTAGCATTTGAGAATTTGCTTAAATAAACAAAGTTATCATTAAGGTTACTCTGCTCCGACCCAGTTTGCTGATCTATCACTCTAGCAGTCACCCCAAGGAAAGATCCTCACAAAGTCGTCATGTGAGGTTCCCCACTTGGGTCCATTAGTATCCAAAGTCTTGTTTCAGGCGTCATTTATTCTACTGATACTCTTTTTATTAACTATTTTCCCTATACTTTTCTGTACTGTCATACTTCTTAAGCTTCTTTCAAGTCCATGGATTTTCTCATGCAAGCTCTCATCTCTCTGTGGCTTCTTATGTCACTTTTAACTAGGGTCTCATTCACACATTATAACCATTCTTGCCGCGGTCTGCCTCTGGGCACGCTGCCATTTACTTTACCTTGATACACTTGTTTCGTTATTCGATCATCTTTCATTCTCTCAGCATGCCCGAACCATCTTAACCGATTTCTTTCCCATCTGTCAACTAGCGCCTCCTTCGCACCACATTCTTTAAGGATGATCTCGTTGCTCTCTTTGTCCATCAGAATTTTCCCGCATTTTATGAGCAAGAATCTCATGTTAATCGCGTTAATTTTACTCTTATCTTTTTCTTGATAGCTCTATGTCTCGCAGTATATTTGATATATTTGTGCTTCTGATAAGGGGGGCTGCTCTACCAATAACCTTCTTACCTTCATTTATTCGTATATCTAACTCCTCATCTATCTTACTGTCCCCAATAAATAAGGTACCAAGGTATACGAACTTATCAACATCTTCTATTCTCTCATCATTTAATACAATGTTGCATATTGTTTTCTCACACTTTTCTTCGAACAGCATTGTTTTTGTTTTATTTACGTTAATTTTGAGGTATATGCTCTTTATGCTTGCATTCAGTTTATTCAACATTCTTTTCAAGTCTTCGATTTACTCTGTCATAACAACCTTATCATCTGCGAACGCTAATCCACGTACTATTATTGTTTCGAGATCCACACCTTCTTCGTCGAAAAGAGCTATTCTTAAACTGTTGTCCATTGATAATATAAATAGCCATGAAGAAATAACGCATTCTTGTCTAACTCTTTGCATATTATCGAAGCAGACACTCAATTTTCCATTAGGGTATTTTTAAATGATGAATCAATTTGAAAAGATTAACACTGTAAGAACATTGATTGATTGTATGCAACCTAATCAGCACCAAATCATAGCGACTGTTGATCTGATTCAATTTGTTCACTGCACATGTGCAGTTATGTTTGACACATGTTACCAAGTGCGAGTATGATTAGGAACAGATAAGTTCTTGGTACGGATATCTGCATAGATTCCTTGGAAATCTTGTTGAGTTCAGACAACTTGAGACTTGAATCCAGAGGAGTTGCAATCTGCATCGCTCATAGCGAACTTCCCCAAAATATCTTTGATGTATCTTCCTCAAGTGATATTTAACTTCCCGTCGATGTGAGCGACTTCTGTTCTTGCACAGTAGTAGATGTCTTGAAGATCTTTCATATCAAACTGCGACATAAAGAATTGGTTCATATTCTTTACAAACTGGATATTCGTGGACGCTACTCATATATCATCAACATAAGCTTCTAAGATAAGTAAATCCAATCTCTTGTTAGCGAAGTAGATGCAAGGTTCAGCACTAGAACGTAGTAAGCCGAAACTCTTCAACTAATAGTCAAATTTAAGATTACACTAGCGTACATAGTGGCGCTTAAGGGGGTAGTATGGTAAACATTTTTCAAAAAATCGATTTTTTTTGCTGTTTTGTTTACTCTAAGCTCTCAAGAATAATGTAGAAACCTTCTTTTAGCTCAGATGGTATTGAAAAGTGATTAAAAATGATATTCGCTGTAAGGTCTCGAGTGCTCGAATCGCACAGCTGGCGCGTCGAGTTGACTCTTTTGTTTATAGTGTCGATGAAAAACGTGTTTTCAAGTAAAAAGTAAAATTTTTTCACTGTTCGTGCTCTTATACTTGTGCAGATTATTTTTTTACAACACATTTACAACACGTGCAAACGATCTCTACGAAGATGAACAGGGAGGATTGTATTGCCCAGGCATTGCTGATTAAGGGTAAGATGATTTTTCTTCGTTTTACTTGATCAAAAGAATTTTTTTGTTCAATCAAAACTTGTTTAAACTATCACAAATGCGTTAAAACAATGTTAGCTGGTATTATTAATTCCAAATTCGTCATTCTTGACCCCTTTTACCATGGAAATCATATGTATCATAAAAAAATCAAATTTTGCAACATTTAAAAAAAAATTGTTCCAAAAAATTAAAAATGGTAAAATGGTTCTAAATTTGTGACCTCAAAAACTATGGAAAACATATGCAACTTGAAAAACGTTTCATTACTTGAGATAATTTATTTATAAAAATTGTTTAAACAATTTAATTACATAAATTTGATAGCAGATTCGTGATCAGCCACTCAAAAAACATAAAATGCAATATTCAGGTTATGGAAAAATGATTATGGTTACTATTCCTATGATTATGAGATTGAACTGGTACTCACGATTCCGGCTGATCTACTGGGCCGATTTGCCTAATTTTTTTAAAGAAATGCTCAGAAAAGAGTTGGCTATCTAATTACTCTTGATCATTATTGTACATTGATATTCAACAATATTATGACACAATTAATAACAAAAAACAGGCGAAAGAAGGAAAAAAATTGAAAGTTGCACTATTTGTTCACTTATCAATGAATTCTTTCAGTCGTGGATCATTAGATAGCCATTCATATGTACTTCGAAATAAAATTTGTTTCGTATGTTTTAAATGATCCACAATGGAGAAATCATGGGTACCACTTTTAAAGATGGCGCCTTCCGGTCGCCCATATCTCCACTGGAAGTCAACGAAAAGTTACAAAAAATTTTTTTTCAATACTCCATACCATGTAGAATAACATATAGAAAAATCTTAATTTTGAAATCAATTTTGTGTGTTGGGACCGTAACCTGTTGAAGCTAGGCTTAAATAAATAAAGGCCCTGCAAATAGGACTTAAATAACCGTGTAGTACATTATTTATTTATTTTAAAGTAGGATAATTAGAAGTTTTAAAAAGACTTAACAATAGTTATGAATAACCACATTTATTTTATTTCCAGGTAAGCATAAAAAACAATACAAGTTGTAAGCGCAGATTTTTTAAGATATTGACCTTCTAAAAAAATTCAATAAGAAAAATATCCTCTTATAATCTTTTTTCTACTCAAATTCGAAGCTGTAGATTATTCTTTCACTCGAATTATAGATTCCTGATGTTTTCCCTTCGCGAAATTAAAGTACGGAAGTTTTTGCTATTCGAATTCGAAGGTTTAGATAATACTTATACTCGAATTCGAAAATCTAGATTATTTTGATACTCGAATAATAGAATAACCATTTTTTGCTTCTTAAAATTAATGTATCGGATTCTTTTGCTACACGAATTCATAGCTATATATTATTTTTATACTTGAATTCGAAATTTTAGATTATTCTGATACTCGACTAATAGATTCTCGTTTTTTCTCCTCCAAATCAAAGTAGCGGATTTTTTTGGCTACTGAATACTGGCTACTGATACACAACTTGACTACTGATACACGAAATCGAAATTCTAGATTATTCTGATACTTAAATTAGAATACCGATTTTTCGCTCCTTTTAATTAAAGCACCGAATTCTTTTGTATTCGATTTCGAAATTCTAGATTATTCTGACACATAAATAACAGATTACCGATTTTTTTTATTCTGGAAATTAAAGTACTAGATTTCTTTACTGTTCGAATTTGGTGTCCAAAATTTTATACTATTAAATTAAAGTAACGGTTATTTGTTTCGTTTAAAGTACTTTTTAAGTTGTTTTTATACTTTCAGAGCATTGTTTATCATGAGGGTTTGGCTCTATGACTTAAGAGTAGTTATTTGGGACACATATTATAGACCTTCGGGGAGATAAAAAAGACTTAAAAAATCTCCCCTAAAGAATTTTCTTATAATAATAACTTTTAATGATTTTTCACAAGTGCTAGCACTGCTAGCACTGCTATGTTCTCGGAAGTTCAAAGATACAAAAAGTTTTGTTTAGCATAAAATTAGCAAAAAGTAGTAAAAAATATACCATATTCTATTTTTCATTTTGTTTTAGTAGCGGCACTGATCTACTGACCTATGTGGGTAATAATTAAGAGTCATTTGAAGGATGTCGTAACATAACTATGTTGCCCTAAAAATTCTCAAAAATTCTACCGCACAAACTATACAAAAAAGAAATTTGTCTTTTAAATTGTATGCAATTCAAGAAATCATCTCTCAGTATCTGTGCTATTACTTTTTCAATAATTTGACGAAAAATCATTTTTCTTGAAAGTTTACAAAAATGGAAAAACTGTAATGTTAAATTTAATCGTATTTTAGACTAAAGATTAAATATAATTAATTTTCCCAGCTTTTCGCTGATCTATTTGTATGTTAATTAGAGTTTAAAAAGATTATTTTTTTAATTAAATTTTTTTATATGTTTTTGATCGCAGGCATATTTTGATAAGCATTTTAGCCAAAATTATGAAATTTGTTTAACTTTTTATTCTGTACATCTATAGGGCTAAGAAACGTGATAAAATCATAAAAAACGCTTTCTACTTTTTGCTTTTTTGAAGAGTTTGAATTTTGAGAACATTTTTTTTTTCCCCTTATACAATTTGTTTTTTGGCAGTTACATGGTTCTGCTGTGACATCGTTCATTTTCATCAATTGAGGATTTTTAATTTTTAGTCATTTAAAAAACACTTCATCATTTGAATATTAAATTTGCTTTTTTTAATGCGTATTCGACTTTTAAGATAATACTGAAGACCTTCATTATCAGCACAACCTAATAATATCTTTGTTTGCGAAACAATGTAGTAATACTATAATTACCTCATAACGCGCAAAGTGTTATCCTTATTCGAATAATTCTGGAAATTTTGTTTAGGAAAATCAAAATAAATATTTCTCTTTGCGTATCTCTGAAACTTTTAAGGGCGATACAATACACTTTAATTTTCGTAATCTTTAAAATCCTCTTATACTTTCCAAATCCTATAGGCAATCAGAATTCAATTTTCTCAAAAGAGATCCCCAGGTGAAAAAGTCATATCCTTCATATGAAAAGTGGTAACTTCCAACTTGGTAGTAAGGCTGGATAGTAGGAATCGACTATATTGTTTCTACTTCTATTACTGTGTCAAAATTCTCCAAGTTCGTGACGCCACCTCAGTGTTCTATTAGAAACTACAATTCATGTATTTTAAGTATCGGTAATCAGAAGGCCCTTTGTGTGAACAAACTAAAGTTTGTTTCCATTTCTTCACTGGGCCCATAACACGCAATTGTGTTTGAGAATGTGTCTGCAAAGTATTAATTGTTCGAGTAATTCATTATTGTTTTTGTTTATTATTTTTTTTCATTGTAGCACCGCTACACTGATATATTATAAAGTACAATGTATGTAGTTTTTAGTGTGATTATAACTATTTTAAAGTGGTAACTTCCAACTTGGTAGTAAGGCTGGATAGTAGGAATCGACTATATTGTTTCTACTTCTATTACTGTGT
>JAAAKG020077818.1:0-16946 GCA_010014905.2 Druon quercuslanigerum | reverse complement strand
ATCTATCTTCTGCTTAGGTAATGAAAATTAATTCACAGACTAGGCAGTAGGTAGATTCACGCGTCCCAAAGAGGAGGTGCTTCAAGGATATTATACAATAAAGTTGCCATTGTATATGCAGAAGTTTTTTTTAAAAGAAACAACAGGTTGTAACGGACAGTTTGGTTTATGGATTTTAGGTAAGCATATATTCTAGGAATGTTAGTGTCATGAAATAAAATATCACGACGTAATATATTTTGACCTAAGTAACCACTTATTCACCATGAGTTCAAATATTTAAAGACTTCTTTCTTTAATTCTTTTACAGGATTCTCTTGTAATTGTAATTGTTCGTATGTTTTGATATCATTTAATAAGTGATGAATTTTGTCATTATACGATTCATTATTCAGAACAGCAGGGATAGTACCTTTATCTGCATGTGTAATAAAAAGTTGTTTATTAGATTTAATAAAAAGTTGTGTTTTTCTAATAATTTGCTTATATAATTTATAATTTTTAATAAATTAATTTAATAATTTACTTTTTAATCAACCCAATATTAGACTCTACTTCTTTAACTATGCGAAGAACTATATTAGGTTTATTGTTGATCTTAGGTTTCTTGATCAGGCAATATGTATTAATTAATTTTAGATGTTTATTTTTGTTTACTGGTCTAAATCAGTATTATTAAAATATTGATAAATCTTTAAGATTGTGAAAAAATGTCTCTATCTTCGCTGGGATCTGAACCCAGGACCTTCAGATTTCCGGTCTGATGCTCTTACCAACTGAGCTACGGAGAGACGAGAAAACTATCTTCACAATCCCCTTACAAGCTGGATGACGACGTCATTCTTAATACTTGTAAGATTTTTTTTTTTAAACATGAAATTCATATTTTTATTGTTGATCTTAGGTTTCTTGACTAGGAAATATGTATTAATTAATTTTAGATGTTAATTTTTGTTTTTGTTTACTGGTATAAATATTATTAAAATATTGATAAATATTTAAGATTGTGAAAAAAATGTCTCTCTCCGCTGGGATCTGAACCCAGGACCTTCAGATATTGTAAGAGCATCAGGTAAGATCAGGTAAGAGCATCAGACCGGAAACTTATTTCCTAACCTTAAAACGTCATTAAATACTCGTGTTTATTTATATTTAATCGCTCATAAGGAATGCTGTTAGAAAGTAAAAACTCTATAGTAAAACTAAAATTTTACTATAGATATTAGATGGTAAAGAGTTTCTCAAGTTGATGTTCACATTATTATAACTCTTAGTGAGAAATTCTAAATGAGTATTCATATTTTTAATCTCATCATTCAATAAACGCCGTTCTTAGCATGATAACTAAAAAACAGTTAACCAAAAAAGTTATTCTGTCCTTGGTACTACAAATTTTTTTGTTTAAATTAATTTTAAAAATTTTAATCTATAAGAGATACAGGAAATTGTGTTTTAATTTAATGATCTTAAGAAGATCCTTTATTCAATTTTCTAATCGACGTTTGGAGAGTCAAATGCTCTCCTCATCAGGAAATCCAATGAAACAAAATGAGCCTAATGATTTTAAAATAAATGTAGCTAAAATTTTCTTTATTAAGAGAGAAGGTAGTAATTGCTTAAATGTGTTAACAGACCTTAATAATTTTAGTCCTATGTACAACATTATATTACATTCATTAATTTAAGATCTAATGTTTACTAATAATTGTTACCTCAGCTCTATAAAATCTGTAACATTTTGTATTCGAGAAACCTTATATTTGTTATTGTTGCTATAGCCTTCAATATGAAACAGAACTTCAGTTATGTTTCCTCTTTCCAATTTAAATTTTAAAGATTTTAAAGTAATTTTTTCAACACAAATCAATTCTTGATAACTCCCTTTTCTTTTAAACATGATAGAATTTCAAGTATCAGCAACAAAGGTATAAGTCTATTTATCTGGTCTGAAGTATTTCACATTTTATATCCAACTCTATTTATAATTACTTGAAATATTTCATTGACGATTAAAAATGAGGTATTTTGTATTTCTTATTTTATCTTTCCTGGTACGTTTACTTTATCATTCTTTTATTACTGAGAAGATTTTTATATAGTTTTAATTATGCAATTTATTATAAGTTATTATTTTAGAAGTTTAAAAATTATTAATGAGTTTAACTTTTGTAAAATTTCTCTTTTAACGAAACTCTCGCGAATTGTACAATAAATATACAATTATAATCGTTATCTACAAGAAATAAAAATAGAAAACACCAACTAAGCTCTTTTATATATACAATGAACAATTAACTATTCAACTATTATGGAAATTCAATACTTACTACAAAATTTTCGAATGTTCTTGAAACTATCTGTACGATGCTTTGAAGCCATGCTTATTTTCTGAAGACGATTCGGAAAAAATGTCATTAAATCACATTTAATGACATTTAAAGTGAAAAGTAAATTTTGGAGTTGTTTTAAAAATAATTTAATAAAGATTCTTCACATATCAAAGGTATCTTAAAACCGTCTTTAAATGTGATTTTCAACAACAAATTTTACAGCAATTTTGAACTCCTAGATTTTGATGAAGACGCTGTAAATTACTATCTTTGGGGAATCTATCGATTCTGTGCGGAAAATGGCTTTATTATGTTAAGAATAGCACTAAACGTGTTATTTCTACTCATACTAGTAAAATAAGGAGGAACTTTTTTTCCAGTTTCAGGCGGCAAAAAGTTGCAACACTTTTGAATTATTTTCTTGCAGATTTATAGGTGTTGCCGCAGTTTATTTTTTTTACTGTTTTAGAATTGAAGTATTCCTCAAAATATATAATAGTTGTTTGGATTGCTGATCACGGATTTGCTATAAACTCTGCAAAATTCAAAATAGCGTATCCAAGATGGCAGACTGATTCTTTATGTAATTCCAATTTTAGTATGAAAATATGTATACAAGGCTTCTAGGGACCGCTAATTGGAAATTCGTGATCAGATTCGCGAAATTCAATCTGGCGGATCTAATATGGCGGACATACTTCCGAGAAATGTTCATGTTTATGGATATTAATTGTCCACATTGCGATCGAACGTTTTCCAAGAAATGTCACTGGAAAAATGTATTTTTTCACTAAAAAAAGCAAAAAGCAATCAAAATAAATGTTTTCATCTTTTTCAATAATTAGTTCGTGCCTTTAAAATTAAAACAATATAACATCAAAATATAATATAAAATATAAATATGATGTAAAATTAAAACAGTATAACATGCACGTCACAAGAAAATAAGAAATGTCTTAGGTCGAATGCCGTACTCGATAGTGTCGTCCGGCAAACACCGCCCATTGTCGTGCGTCAAATCAGAGCAATCTACCAGATGATACCTGTATTTTGGGATGTAATAGAGATTATATTTCTGATCGTTGATCTCGTCGCGACCTTATTTAAATGTTTGCTTTGGGTTGGAAATACAGCGGAACCTTCCCAATCTAGGCTATCATGGTCGCTTTCTATCACTGAAGGTTTTGAAATTGTAACTTTAACTATCCCTGATCTCAATGTCGTTTATTTTAAAATTAAGTTAGTATTTGTACCGAAAGGACACCCGATATATTCGTATGACCAAGTATGTTAATTTAATATTCCCTTTTTTTTTATTTTAATTTTGTATTTAATTGATTCTCATTAAGATTTTGAAAACGAAATACAAAGATTATTTCCTTTTTAAAATCTTAATTAATTACTTCCCGGACGTTAAACAATTTGGAGAACATCTTCCTTATACTGATTGATTCTCGGTTTCGAAAATATGTTCATCTTCTTTGTATGAATCTTTGTTTGAAAGTATCGTTGCGTGACCTTGCGTTTGACTCGCGAGAGTACGTGTTGCACGTATGTACTTGGCACAGCGCTTGAATGTTTCGCGGAGTCGGGCGATAGAAGTATTTAGCAAAATTATAAATGTATGCTAGCCCTATTCCTACCCCTTTTCCTATTTCCTCCCCCCCCCCCCTCCCCATTAAAATAACTTGTGTTTTTAATTTTGTTTTTAACCAGATTTATTCTATTCTTTTTAGACTTAGATGCATTTTGTCGCATTTTTTGAAAACGAAAAATGTTTTAATTCTTTTCCATTTTGGTTTTTTCTTCCGTATTTCAAATTACGCTTTTCGTAACCTCATCAGCAGACACATGTAGCATGTTCGAGCAAAAGACATATTAAATGTAACATATATAAATGCAGAAAGTATTATTATTTTCTAAAAATGCTTTTTATTGTGATTTGCTATTGGTAAAAATGGGAAAGGGAAGGTTTTTTTCAGATTGCAATGGGAACATTTTTTGGTGGTTGTCCAAATTTAGTAGTTATTCTTGATTCTATTTTAATGAATTCCTCACATTGTAAATCGTAGTACGGTTAAAAAATCATCTCGTGCATTATGTGACAGGTGCACATCAATATATACATATCAATAGCATATTATTATAGAAAATCATCGAAATTAAATCATATCAAATACATGTCAATCAAAAATAGCAAATAACATATATTCAGGCATGTGCACTCAACAAGGATTGAATACAAAATTCAAAAAGTCTGAAAGTAGTCCTGTAGGTTTGAGTTGAATCCAATATAATTTAATTTGCATCCTCCTTCCCGGCAGGTTTCTTCATGGTTATTTAAAAGGCTTTTAGGTTTGGCGCCAAGTATTACGGGGTAAGACCGAGGATGGATAATGTAAGATGGAGTACCTAGAAGTAGGTAAAGACGCATTTAAACAAGATTTGATGGTTAAATTAAGGCGACTTATTGTCGACTACTGTGAGACGTCGGAAAGTCATGGTGGAGATCTTCTCCAGGAGACGATCAGTGTAGGGACATACTTTCTGAGAGATGATAGTGATTTTAGGACAAGGTGTAACATTAACATGCAGGTTCCTCCTAAGCCCCAAGATCTGACTTAAATGGGTGCCTCTCTTTGTGAGGATATCTTCGAGGAGTCCGACCTCTGGACCACCAATTGTTCAGTTTATGATGATTCGAGGGCCTTAGCTGATTCAAATCTAAGGCTAACGCCGATGATGGACAAAAACATCAAAAGACGCTTCCATCAACTGAACAAGAAGATTGGATGGGCAAGACAGAATGCGTCCCGTGTTCAGTGTGTGAATAACTACATAACATCTGGTAGGCCGTTCACGGGAAGGGTTCAGAAGTTCACCCAAGAACTGATAATCTTGAATCACACACCGAACAATTCAAAGACAGTGAAGAAACATATTATTGACAAAATACGGGTGTTCTCTGACGCAAGAAGGGAAATACAAAAGAGGGAGAGATGGGTCAGATAGAATCAACAATTTCTTGTTGACCCATCGTGCCATTTCAGCCTTAACCCTGTTTCTCGTGGAAAACTAAATTTACTATCTCATCTGGTAAATATCAGGTGACAATGAATGTCACCTTCCAAAAGGGACATTTTTCACGATGACACCATGAGCCGTCTGCTTTTTTTCATTACATTTCTGCTTCTATTTCTCGCACTACGAGAGTAAGCTCATGTATATGAATGAGAACTTGCATATCAATTCGTCTGTTCAGCGATTATACATCTCGCGCCGTCAAGGCGGACGCAGACTTCTAAGTCTCCAGTGTCTTTATAACGGAATTGTTCTGAATACAGCTTAGATCGTTGCAAATGGCAGAGATTCTCTGCTGCAAATGGTCAGGAACCACGAGATAATTCGCAAAGGGGCGTTCCTTTACAAAGCCGCGGAGGAGTTGGCCGAGACCCATCGCCTGAATTTTAACATCAGTAATGCGGAAAGTCCATTAATCCATCTAGACGCTTTACTTCTGAAAGCCAAAGTAAAGAAAGCGGATATTGAAAAATTCCGCCTGCAGCTACTTGACAAAAACATGCATGGAAACTTTTACAGGTATGTATAAGAACAGTCCTTGTCAAAAGGACACGCTAAGTACCTAGAGCACATACTATCTGGGTGTTCCACACACGCGGGAACAATGTATCTCTACAGACATAATGCGGCCCTAATAAGGCTTTATTATCATCGTTGTTGCTCTAATTGTGTTGGACGCGGCCCTGCGCTGCCAAACGCATCGAGGGGGATAGAGTCAATTATCCCAAACGAGAAGTGCCAAGTTTTCTGGAACCACAATTTTCGGACAGCTGTCTCCATTACACGCTCGAGGCCTGACATCGTTCACCAAGACTTCGAGAAGCGAAATATATTCATGGTCGAATTCTCGGTTTCAGCCGACCACAACTTCACTGCTAAGGAGAAGGATAAGGAGGAAAGATCAAGACCTCAGAAGGGAGCTGCAACAACTGTATGTAACATATTCGGTTAAAGTAATTGTACTTGTGAACGGTGCTTACGGAAGTGCGAAGCTATCACTGATTTGTAACCTTAAAGCCATACTAGCGAGCCAAAAATATGTCAAGGCACTTACGAGACCGTCAATTGTTCAGTTTATGGTGTTGAGGAAGCTTTGGATGATTCAAATCCAAGGCTAGAACCGACGATGGATCAAGAAGAAGAAGATTGGATAGGCAAGGAAAAATGCGTTTCATATTCAGTGTGTGATTGACTACATTACATCGGGTAGATCGTTCTTAGAAGCGGCTGACAATCAAGTAGCATATTGTTAAGAAAATGCGGGTGTTATCTGACGCAATGAGGAAAATACAGAAGAGTGCGAGATGGGTCAGGGAGAATCAAGAATTTCTTGTTGACCCTTCGAGCCTCTTCAGCAATCAGATGTACCTACAACGTGGCTCGAAAAAAGGGATAGCAGCCCATAACCGTTTCGTGTCAATCGCCTGGATTAACTACCGTAAACCTTTCGATTCAACGTCTCATAGTCTTATCATCTGTCTGTTGAAAAGCTTGAATATTCATCCACACATAGTGAGAAGCATAGAGAGATTGGTGACCCTGTGGAAAAATAGAATTACTATCTCATCTGCTAATTATCATTTGACAACGAACAACATTACCTTCCAGAGGGGCGTTTTTCAGGACGATTCCATAAATCCTCTGCTCTTTTGCATGACACTTCTGCCTCTATCTTTTGCACCACGCAATCATGACGAGCATTAGTTCACTCATATATATTATGTGGGTGACCTGAAAATCTATTCTGCTAGTTTAAAGCAACATCAGAGTTCTTTAAATATCGTCTAGGGATACACAGGACTAATTGGATAAACTTTAAATTGGACAAGTGGGCGAAGATTAATCTGAATGGAGGAGGAATTACTGACTTTCCTGGGGAAACTGAGTTTGTGGATATAAGTCTTATAAGACATCTTTACACTGGAGAGACATTTAAGCTTTTCAACGACAGATGATAAGTCTATCAGAGGTTGACTCGAAAGCTTTCCGTTAGGCAATCCATGCCATTGACAGGGTGCGCTGATGGCCTGTTACATTTCTGCAGGCGCACCTGTCAGTTAGGAGGTTCTCTCGGCAGCCTGCTCTACCTGTTTTCGAACGACTTTCTTCGTATATCTCGTCAGCGTAAGCTTAATTCTTCGAACAATCCTGTCGTTTAGGGTAGTTGTAGATATCTTATAAGGCGTGTTTAAAAAGGTTGTTGGCATGTAATTCATTGGGTTAGACAAGTCGCCTTTTTTCAGTAGGAGTTGAAGTAAACTTTTTCCATCAGAAAGTGTTGATACCATATGTTTCTGCTGAGGAAAAGTTCTTCGTTCCCTTCAGTGATAGCTGCAGAGCGTGTTATGCGCACGCCGATCATTTAGGACAAACACTCTCTAGTTGTACAACACATAAGGGAATTACCTAAGGCCAAAGGCGCAATGCGGCAGTAAGTGTGTGCTATTACCATCTCTTTCACTCTTACGACATTAGCTCTGACACAACTCAGCCACATGCTCATAGGGAAAGAGTCGATTGTCGAAAATGAGAAGTGCCCCATATCATGGTCGGTAAAAGAAACAAGTTTGTCAACTTAGAATCTTACAGTGCCGGATGAAGGCAATTCGAGGCCCTGAGGCGTAACTTTTCTTAGGGCCCCAGGCCGAATAACTAGATATAGTTTATATATAGTGTTTGTACTTTTTTGTCGGAGAAATATGTTCTCTTTCACATAATGCTTTTCTTAGGGGCCATTTCAAGATTAAAATTTGAATTACCATTGTTTATAGTTGTGTTAAAAAACATGGGATCGTATGGCAAGGCCTTTCGTGCGCTCCAAAAATGGTTAATTTCAGGTTTAAAACATGTTGAATATTGTTAGGAAAACTGTTTTGGAGACAGAAAATATCATTTGAAATTTGAATTACTGCTCATTTGTACTCGCTTCCAGAGTATTTTAGCTTAATTTTAGCAAGCAGCGTCTCCTGGAATCGGGAAGTGCGCGAAATTTTAAATAATCATGTCTGTGTATTTGTAGGTTAAGTTTACTTTCCCAACATGTGGCTATGCTGGCAACTGCTGAGTGTGAAAAAGGACTGTTACTCTAATCGAGTGAATTCAATATTTAAACTTACAATTTACTATTATTTAGAAACTATTTTTTTTTATTCCGGATTAAAATTTAATACTCTATTTATTAATTGCTATGCTGACCAAGTTTTGTATTTAATTCCAAATTTCGCCAAAAAATAATCGACATAGCTTCGACTAGCTTTTCCAGTAGCCGGACTACTTAAACCAGACAAAATTGTAATGGCGTCCAACCAGAATTTGGTTAACTTAACCAGATATTTTCCTGGTTTCTCTTGAGTCTTGTTTAATTTTCTATAAAAAAGACGAATTTTGAATAATAATAATTTAATAATACAATAATTTAAAAAAGGACATTTCTTACAATATATTTGAATTTTCCCCAAAATAGTCGAATTTTGAACTAAAGTTGAACACCATGTAAGACAGCATAGACCCGCTCCCCCTCACAATATACGTAATTTATGTACGGCCCAAAAATGCACATAATTTTAAATTTTTTTATGAATGTCAATTCTATAATGGGAAAAATATAAATAAAGTCGAATGTATCACCTTAAATTGAAAATTGATCTCTTTTTAATGAAAATTCAACTATTGGGTTGGAAAATAATATTTGTATCAATTAGAATTAAAAATTCTTCGCTTTGTTAGGTATAAAAATCAACAGTTCCAGTTAGAGAATCGTAATTCTAGTTGAAAATTGACCAGTTTGGTATAAATTAATTTTTCCACTGAAAATTTAAGTGTCACATTTTTAGTTAAAAATTGATTTTTGCTAGTATAAATTCCACAATTGAACTGGTAATTTTTCTTTATTTATTGAAAACTCAACTATTTCGTTGAAAATTCACGCATTTGGTTCAAAAAATCAAGTCTTTGTATAGCAAATGTTGTTTTTCTATCAAAGTTAATCTCCTTGTTTCAAAACTGTACTTTTCCAGTTAAAATTCAAGTATTCCATCCAAATATTTATCATTTTAGTTTTAAAAAACCCATCTTTCAAGTTGGCAATGAAATTACATGTTTGAAAATTAAGCTCATTTGTTTAAAATTTTTTTTTATTAAAATTTGTTTTTAACTGATAATATAACTATTAATCTTGTTAAATATTCCACAATTTTAGAAAAAAAATCCATTGCTTTGCTTGAACATTTATTTTTTGACTGCAAATATAATTATTCAATTTTTTGTTGACAATTTACCGTTTTTATAAAAAATTAATTTTATTGTTGAAAATGCAACTATTTCAGTGGAAGATTTATTATTTTAGTTGAAAACTCATTTTATGGTTTATAATTCCACTACTCCAGTTGAAGATTCATGATTTTAGTTGAAAATTCGACTCTTTCGCTTAAACCAATCGTTAGATATTGTTAAACATAACACAGAAAAGCGTAATGAGTACGTATCATAAGAGAACCCCCTTTATGGATATTTGGAGAATTGATTTTGCGACGAAAACTGAGAAGGTTATCTAGATTTTTCCTGTTTGTACATTTTTCCCGATATAAATCGAATGGTAAATTTCAAGTAGTGTGCAGGAAGTGTAAACTATGAGATTGAAACTTGAAACGCATAACTTTTGTCGGC
Source organism: Druon quercuslanigerum (assembly GCA_010014905.2). Lineage (NCBI taxonomy): Eukaryota > Metazoa > Arthropoda > Insecta > Hymenoptera > Cynipidae > Druon > Druon quercuslanigerum. The sequence continues at coordinate 6,870 of JAAAKG020077818.1, read as the reverse complement.
CATTAAAACAAAGTCCATGGCTGAGGGCAAAAACCGTTGCAATTTTGAAAATAACAACACTTTAAGCCTTCGAAGAAAGTCCTGTTATGTATGATATACTTTTTTTAAATCGGTATTCTACTCTTACAACTACAAACCAATTTGAAGGTATTATATACATTTTTTACATAATTATCTTTCTAAGATGTTATTTTCAATGTATTGTAATGTGGCGAAAATTTAACGTGACTTATCCTCCAGACTGATAATCGCAGGATCCCAAATAGGGATGTGCTGGAACGGAAATTTGTATATGTTTAGGAATGGTTCTACTGCAAGGATTCCATCACTTCGCACGACGGCTTCCACTTTGCTAGGATCCAAAGCCTCATCCCGTTCTCATTGTGACGGCACGTAATGCAACAAACATTTTTGGCTAGCTCACAGAAGGAAACTCCGAAGATCAACGACAGGGTAAAGAAAAGATGGAGGGATTCAATACATTGTTAGTATTTAATTTGAGGAATAATGTAGACACTTCCCTTTTTAAATGGGAACTTCCAAAGTTCTAAAGATCATTAAAATCATTCTCAGTTCTTGAAGACGAGGGTTTCAAAGGTCATATGCGCTATAGATTGGCTGAACTTAATCCGCCACGCGCGTAAGCAGTCATTTTATGTGCAATGGTACGACTACTAATGATCGGTGGAATCTAGAGCAGAAAAAACTGCATATCAATTTGTTAGAACTGCTAGCTGCTTTCTATGGTCTCAAATGTTTTGCAATGGATTTGAGTTTATGTTACGTACTACTGAGAATAGACAACAAAACTTTCATTGCTTATATTAATAGAATAGGTAGCATTCAGTGCCCTACGCCTATAAAATTATATAAGAAGATTTGTTCCTAATAACTCTATTGCAGGCAAAGAGTCCCGAATACTACCAAGTAAAACTGAATGGGAAATATGCTCCTAAGGATTAAGAGAAATTCAAAAAGCTTTCGGTTTTTTCAAAATGATTCGTTAACTTCAAATATTAATGCTAATAAACCTGTACGGTTTTTATCCTGAAAGCAAGATCCAGAAGCGTTTGCTGTAGATGCATTTACTTTAAACGCAGCCTTGAATCCCAGTATTCAAATCACTTTTAGTGGATTCTTTGATTTATTTAGGTCCTGATAAGGAATTGTTGTTATGCCCTTTTCAGGAGATGGACTGATTCGGTTAGAATTATTATTAGAAGGAATTTAAACATCGGGTATTGGTCGATCACAGCCAATTCTAGAATTTCCCTTTTTCAAGAATCAACCTTGTCTGTGCGTTGCAAGTGTACTTAAGGAACACCTTCACCGAACAAAAAATATTCGTCCGTTGAATACTCATACTTTATTTTTAACGTTTAAAGAACCCAAACGTACAGCTACTTCGCAAGCAATTAGTCGTTATCTAAAATAATTTTTGATTCAACTGGAATTGACACGGAAATTTTGCCTGTCCCATCACTAGTCATGCCTCTAGTTCCGCAGCAACGTAGAACATTACAACGTAAAAATAATGTAGAAATTATTCTCAAAGCAGCAAGTGAGACTGCTAAGTCAAATTTATTCGCTCAATTTTATAATAGCTCACTACGGGAAACAACATTTGATTTTGCTTCGAGAGCTCTCAATTCCTAATATATTGTTCAATCGAAAGCCAAAAATACTTTTAAAAGTTCATGTTCATAGTTTTATTAAACACAAATTTTTCATTTTTCTAAATTATATCTTCGAACTTTTATTTTTATATTGTAATGTTTTCAAAGTGTTTCTACATTCTCATAATTCACGATTGAGAAAGTATTAGAATGGTCCGAAATTTGACACAACACTTTTTCAACAGATCTCGACGTTTCGAGACCCCCTCAAGCTGAAAATCAAGTTTTGTCGATGGCGTCGTTAAATGATGAACGATTTCATTTATCAGATATTTTTGAAAGAACTTCTATTAGTTAAAGCATTTTAAATCAAATTTTATTCATTTTTTTAAGATTCAAAATTTTTATGTACCGCCATTCGTAGCAATCAGAAAGCCAAACAATTTGTTTATATGACTTTTCGTTGCAAAAATATATCAGAGTTAGAGCATTTAAAATTTTTTTAAATCAATCGAAAATGAAAGTTATGGCCAAACAACGCCCGATATGAAAAAAAGTCAAAGAGAAGGAAAACTTGGCTTTTTGAAAGCCCTTAGAGATTAACTATACAAGTTTTATATTTTTCTTAAAAGATCGAAAATTAAAATTTTGATTGCACAAAAAATAATCAAAAGTTCCATTCGGTGCACAACTATGTATAACACGAATAAGTATGAATGCATAAAAATTATGCCTAGTTTTTGTTTTATTTGTAAAAAAGTACTGTAAAAAAAGAAATTAGATTTTGGTCAAGCGACACAAACTACAAAAAAAACGGACGAAAGTTGTTTGCCTAAGAAAGAGCTATATATTTTTCTTAAATCGTTTTTTGATTCAATTTTTAATTTTTTGTTTTAATCACGAAAAATAACATTCAAAATTTCAAATTTTTTGAAAAAACGACATAAGCTAAGAAGAGATTTAATGAAAAACAATTGTGCACCTAAAATACATCTACAAATTTTTCAGAAATCACTTTTTAATACGAAGCGTAGCTTTCGTTTTATCCGTGAAAAATTATATAAAAAATAACAATTAGAAATATATTCACAAAAAAAGAGATACAAATTTTTAATAATTTACTACGTTCTCATCATTTATGATTGAGAAAGTATTAGAATTTTATGAAATTTAACACCGTAGGTTTTGAACGGATCTCCTCGTTTTGAGACACCGTCCGTCCGTCCGTAAACTCGATAAATCTAAAAAATTAACGGATTAAATCGGACTTCGGCACACTTTTTTAGGTCCTAAAAGAAAGAACGAGTTTGTTAACCAACATTCTTAGAACAACGGTTATGGTTTTGCACATCGAATATGTTATTCAAAAATAGAATATTTCGTTGTGTGCCAAACGAAGACACATACGTGAAAACAGAATAAAATTAGAATTCAAGTCCTTCAAAATATCAAAAATTAAAAAAAAAAATTATTTTATAATAGGCAATTTATTCTTTAACCATACACACTTAATTACGCAGAAAATTCAGAATGTAAAGGTGGATTCAAATACTGGGATCTAAAAAAAAGATGTTGTTGGCAAAGTTTCATTCAAGCATTCCAAGTGCAAAGAATAAGTAATCGAGTTCGAGATCCGACAAGCGCGCGCGTTAGGCGCGTTGAAATTTGCGTTCCAATTTATTAAAAATTTGAAAATCCAATTTTTAATTTCAGTTTATAAGTTATTAAACGAAAATTCTTAAGTGCAGAAGAATATACGGAAGAACTTGAACTCGATTGCCGGCGCGAGAACGGAGAAGAAGAGAGTGGGGAAGCACGGTCGAACTATAAGGAGTGGGGGTCAGAATTCTCCGCTGAGACTTCTCTCAGCTCCGCTGCCTCGAGCTCGAGATTTCTTCATTCACTACCGCTGTAAAATTTCACTTTTGCCTAGTAGGTCCCTTTTCTCTGATCGCCTCACATAAATTCGGTAATTACCTTACATACTAACTATTCGCTGAAATTTCGGCCTTGCGTCGTGGAGTTTACATTTTCAGTCATATGCCAAGTTTCGCAAATAGCTAATCGCCGTGAAGAATAACTAATTTTTGAAACCTTGCGCTCTTTGGCGCCAGAAGAAGGCCCACCCATCGCCAAGACTCCAGTAATCGCCAATAAGGTGCCATTTTCCAAACTAAAAGCAGATGTGACTCCTATATTTATGAAAATATAAATTATTTAATGTTATTTCTTTTTCAGTAAACAAACAGATCAATGACAAGGAAAGAATAGCAGCTGCCATGGAGAATCCTAATTTACGTGGTTTGGTTGAAAAATGTATCGAGGAGGAGGATTATTGATGATATATATATATATATATATATATATATGAAAGTGAGGTTTGACAAACGACCTCACAGTCTTACTGGGAGTAGCTGCCATCTCAGAAAAGTACGTTATCTTTCGGTAAAACGCGAAATAAATATTTCGTTTTTATTTCGTTTTGCAAACTTTATTAAACCAAAAGTGCATGTATCAATAACGAGCTTTTATGTATATGCTCAATAGTTGCCCTACTATTCGTGGTTTCCAGATTTCACTGGATATTTATGTGTCACTTGTGAAAAACTCTTAAAGAAAGGCTCTCTTATACATAGGGTTTCAATTTGATAACCAACATAATACTATCTATTCCTCAGTGTTTTCTTAAATTTAATTATTTCGGTGACAAGAAATAAATAAAAGCAACGTTAACGTTTAGTATGAATGTATATTATATTGCTTTAATTTAATTAATTTTAATGTTAATTGTTCCCAGATCTTTATGAAGGATTTGGTTTGAGACCACTAGTGTTATTCATTTATATAGAAGAGTTCAGCTGGAGGCTACCAACCAAAGCATCATTTACAAGCATAAGCGGACCGGCCAATTTCGGTTTTTGAATGATTAACCTCGGAGTATTTTGAGTTCCTGTCGAGTTAAAGATGTTTAACTTGTAAATCGATGCTGATCTATTAGGTTTCATACCACGCGATAGGTGTTAATTAAAACCGCTTTTTGAGTTGCTGCTAGTACCCTCCTGGCGCATTTAGGTTTCAAAAATGTTGACCTCTCTACAAAAGTTTGAAGAAGACAGTGAAAAAAATCGTTTAAGAATGTAAAAAACTCCACTCCAAAGATAATTGTATTGTGAACAAATTCTCTATTCATAACACCGTCATACAATTATTAAGAATAAAGTTACAGTTGAGCGAAGGTACAAAAACACGGTATACGGCGTCAAGTTTCACGACAGTTATCTTTGACTTGTTATATTTTATTGAAAAATCAGTAGAAACAAGGCGAAAATATCAGGCGAATTCTTTTGACATTTTCTGTAAATGTAGGTGTGGTAATTAATAATAATATATATTATTATATATAATATATTTAATAATTGAACAAGAAACAATCACAAACATCATAAAAACTTGTCAAAAGATTGACACAAATTTATGCCAAAATCATGAAACCACAATATGGTATCTTTCAATAAAATAGGCTGCAGGAGCATTTTCATATTTTTATTGTTTGCAATTGATTTGATTTGCTTGAAATAAATTCAGATTGAACAGATAATGTTCAAACTATGTTGTGCACACCAAAATTATGTATAGAAAGTGAGTAGTTTTTATAGAATAAGTAAATAAACTGGAAAAATTGTTGCTTTCTTATGTGTATTCTAACTTTTGCCTGTACTATAAATGTCGAAAATAAATACTTTTTGGTGCTGCAATACACCTATTGCGGGTTGCGCCATAAACTCATCTGGTGGTTCGCGTGGACACGTTGCGTTGTTGCGACTTTGGAGGCGAGCTAAGGAAGCCAATCGGATCAGTAGAATGTACCGATCCTTCTCTACTGTGCGCGCACCACAGTTGTTATGTTAGTTTAATGGATTATATATATTGTACTGTATTTAACACAGCGAAATTAGGGTTTATTTCACTAAATGATTACCAATAACCTCTCCTTAATGTCATTGTGACATTTACGAAATGCTAAGTGATTTCAACATTTTCTCCCTCTTCACAAATTTTTTTTATTTTTTGCGTTTGATGAATTTTTTGCATTCCATCCATTCCGTGAGTTCCAAAAAGTTCGTAAACTCCATGAATTCCGTCAATTCTGTGAATTCCTCGAATCATTCCATGATTTCTGTAAATTCAATGATTTCCATCAATTCTATTAATTCCGTAAATTATGTGAGTTCCTTGCATTCCATGAATTCCTTGCGTTTCGCGAGTTCCATAAATTCCGTGAACTCCTTAAATTCTATGAATTCCTTGAGTTCCATGAATTCCATCAATTCTATTAATGTCTTGAATTCCATGAATTCTCAAAATCACACAAATTCCCTAACCTTTGAGAATGCAGTGAATTCCTTGAATTTCTAAAATTCTATGGATATCACGAATTACATGAATCCTTGAATTCTGTGAATTCTGAAAATCACAAGAATTCCGTGATACCTTCAACTCCACGAATTCTCTTAATTCTATGATTTTTTAATTCCACGAAGTCCATGACTTCTACAAATTCCTTAAACTCCTCAAATATATTTGGCCCTGCTGTAGGCGTATTCTTATCTAGTTTAAGTAACTCACTGAGCTCGACCGCTACGCCGGTACAAACCTGATCTTAAATCATTACAGAACAGTGTGCTCTTTATGATCCATTTCTGTAACACGCGTCACATTTTAGTGACGGAACAGTTCTATCACTATGTTCTATAGTAGTTACATTACAAATTTCCAGAACTGTTACACATCCTTACAGTAAACGTTACAGAAAAGTGTGACCCTTTTGTTCCGTTCTTGGGGAACATGTGACATCCTAGTAACATAAAAGTTGTATCAATCCGTTCTATGTTAGTTACATTGCAGAATTCTAGAACTGTTACACATCCTTACAGTAACCGTTACAGAAAAGTGTGACCCTTTTGTTCCGTTCTTGGGGCACATGTGGCATCCTAGTAAAATAAAAGTTGTATCAATCTGTTCTATGTTAGTTATATTATAGAATTCCGTAACTGTTACCTATCCTTACAGTAACAGCGTTACAGAGCAGTGTGACGTTTCTTTTCTGTTCTTGGAACACGTATGAGATTCTGGTGACAACAGCTCTAACACTCTGTTCTATATTAGTTACATGTCATCATTCCAGAACTTTTTAATATCGTTACAGTAACAGCGTCAGGGGTCGTCCATGAATTACGTGACGCTTCTGGGGGGG
>JAAAKG020077807.1:0-16946 GCA_010014905.2 Druon quercuslanigerum | reverse complement strand
ACAAAATAAATTTCATGTAAATCGGATAATATTTCGACTTTTGATCACCTTTTTGTGAATCCGGACCACTGTGCGGCGGCTCCATGGGAGAAACGTTTAAAAGTCTTTAATATACTCTCTATTATTATTTATGTGTTTTGGTGTTCTTCTTAGTCCCTCTCCTTTTCATTATCTGCCTATCTGGCATGGGAAACCCAGTCAATAGCAGTGCTACTGACAACATAGCCGTCAAACTCATGACAGGCAAGCTCAAACCCTACCGCGACACAAACGCGAGAACCCTTCGGTAAGGAGAACACCTTCGGTAGAGAGAACACCTTCGGTTGGGAGAACACCTTCGGTAGGGAGAACATCTTCGATAGGGTCTTCCTCGGTATGAAATGATCTTCTTCGGTATGAAAAATGGCATCGAGGCACTCGCTGCGCGCGAATCATATAAATATCTGGTTATTCTTGCAGCTACGGGTCTTTAGCATACGATAGTTAAGACAAGCCTAACGAGTCCCTTCACCACGAGACCCAGATTGATTATGAATAGTTTTGTAATCAACACATATGCCATCCCTGTCCTCACGTGCTCCTTCGGGCTCTTCAAATGGTCTAACACTGACCTTGAAAAATTAAACAGAATCGCCCGCTTAGAAATGACGAAGCACCGAATACACCATAAAAATTCAGCAATTGAAAGGGAACCACGACATATAGAGGGCAGCAGCGTTGTGGATGTCCAAAAATTGTGTGAGACGTAATTTATACAGTTGCAAGACTATTGTAACAGCAAACGAAATGTTCTGTTTTACAGCACCATCTGCAAAGCAGATCTTGAATACGTGCCCTTGAATTTTTTCTGAGATGGGGCATTGAATATCAGGGCAGAAAACATAGAGGAATTAGAAATACAATAGAGGCAGAAGACTATCCACAGCGAGCACCCCAAACCGTTAGATTAGCAGGAAGCTGATAGTGAGGCATCCAATATTTGGCTAAAAAAAAGGTGTTTTGTATCCAGGGACGAAAGGATTTGTCATTGAGATACAGGATAAGGTTATCAGCACCACGAATTATTGCAAATACGCTTTACATCAAGACGTGGTTGCGCGGTGCCGATCATATGGAGATACCATCGAATCCATCAAGCACATTATTGCTGGCTGTCGCGTAATGGCTCAGAGAGAATATACGCACCGACATAATGTTGTAGCGGGTACTATACATCAACAACTTGCCCTAAACCTAGGACTTTTAAAGGAATGGATGCCTTTCCATAGATACATACCAATGCCCGTTTTAGAAAGCGAAGATTACATCTTATATTGGAATGTTACTATCCAAACGGATCATTACATGCGGGCCACACGACCTGACATTGTGCTGCCAGAAAAAAAGGTGGAAGAGTCTATATCATCGACATTGCTTATCCACTTAACTGAAATTTGCAGTCAACCTATACAGCAATCTGTTCGCAAGATGCACTGACCATCTTGAACATTTAGGAGTCAAAAGGGTATTACCAGCTGTTTAGAAGGTGGTTCTATTAAACACATGTCCAATTGTAAGAAACTTTCTTTGTGCACAGGAAGCATGTGACTAAAAACCTGTGGAGTGGCAGATGATAGCTCTAAGATGGAATCCAGAGGTGACTGTTGTCACGTCCAACGCTCGCAACCGCTCGTAATTGTATATTTACAATATCATGGTAGGAGGTTTCAAGTATCGTACTAAATTAACTTAAAACATCCTAACCTGATCAGTCACTTGACTTGATACATGGCTATGATATATAACCGGGTTCATCCGAGTAAAAGTTTTGAATAAAATAATGCTGGGGTAAAATGTGAATGATCCATGAATTACGTCGTAAAAAACCAGGTTGTGTCCAATATAACAAATAAGCCATACACTACTCTTATCAGATCACTTCATTATATTATAAAAAAGCGTCCGTGACTGATATATACCGGAACAGCCACGTGCAGACTATTCAGTAGTCGAACTCTAATAAAAAATTCGGTTGAAATATTGAAATGTAACAATCTTAAGCCTCAGACAAAATGAGATATAATAATAATAATAAATGAATTTTATTAACTCACTTCGCAATTGTTTGTTGCGATCATTCTGATTCAAGAATAAAAAAGTATTCGGGTCACCGGTAAGAAGCCTTGAATTGAAAAATATTCGAAAATTTCCTGCGAATCCTGCATTCAAAGGTGACGTCATAAATATTAAATTCTCTTTAATGCCATTTTTGTCCTCTTTTAAATCTCCATAACACATGGAGAAAAATGGATGGTCAAGTTAGAGGGTCGAAATGTAGAGAGCCAGATAGTCTTTCTACAGGGTCGAATGGTTCTTCCAAAATTTTTTCGACATACTTAAAAATAGTCTCATTTTATGGCCAGTCCGACTTTTATAAGAACATCAGACTCACTATCAGAGATAGCTAAGGTATTCCTTTCGGGATAATCAATACGAGCATCTCGTTTTCACTCATTTCGACCATCTACGAAGGCAAAGATAAGCCATAGCGTATGGTCAATTGCTTGAGTTTTTCACGTCAATCATGTGCGTGAAAATTTAAAGAGGTATGGCTATTTGGATCCAATTAGCATAACGTACTCGTAGACCACGTGGTGCTGTTATCCGTAAAAAACATAAAGTTTTGCCTATCATTCCAGTGTAAAGTGATTACTTCTGTTGAAGATTCACTTAACCGCTCTTATTCTGTAAGTATCTGTCTTAAATACGTAATTGTAATGTTGATATTTCTCATAATTAATTTCACAATTTTACACTTTTAATTGTAATTTTCTTTGGAGGTTAATATCAATTGGAAGTAGATTATCATTATTTCATTATTCACGGTTAATTCTAAAATTAATCGATTTACGTCAAACTTGAATTCTATGTATTATTTTTTAATTCCGTCTTTATTTTTGAGTTTCGACATCTTTTAATTCCCGAAATTAACGCACGGACACATGGCAGGGAAAGGTTTATGTCACTCGTCCTTCTATATTAGTTAATGGAGAGCTGGAAGTGCAGTGAAACGACGATACATACATTTAGAGGTAATTAATTATTATGGAATAATTATTTTTTATACTCCTTCGTTTAAAGTAGAACTACTTTAAATTCATTTTTTTAGTATAAGAATAATAATTTTAATAGAAAATTAATTTCTAGCACAAAAAGTGTCTAATGGTTACAAAACAATTCAAGATAAAATAAAAAAAAAATTCAAATGATTTGGAACAATTTTAAGAATTTAAAAATTTTGATTCATTGCAATATATTTTGAGTAAATTTAGAGATAGTTAAAATAAATAAGATTTAAAAACATAGAAAAATTAATTGAATAGGGTAGAGTTGAGTGAATTTAGAAGAATTGAAAAGAATTTAAAAGGATTCAGGCTAAATTAATAAGAATTCAAGGATAATTGCAAATGAATTGTAAAAAATATTCGAAAATCTCTTCAAGTCTTTGAAATCCTACTTAATCACTCATGTCTGGTAAAAAATTCTTTGAAATCCATTAAAATGTTAAAGCCCCTTAAAATTATTAAAACCCCTGAAAATCCCTTAAAATTGTTTAAATCTCTTGAAAATGCCTTGGAATCTTTTAAAATACCCTAAAATATTGAAGTCTTCGCAAGCCTTTAACCACTGAAATAAATAATTAATTGCTGGTAATGTTTCAAAATTTCCTAACAAATTTCTGATTAAATTACTAAAATAAATAAAAAATTTCTTTGTAATCTTTTAAAATAAACGCCAAGGAATTTGGAAAAAAAATACGTTGTAATATTTCAAATGTTTTAATCATTGTATCAATTGATCCGCAGTATCAATTAAATTAAAACTTTTAAAAGCAAAAAGAAATCCACTGAATTAAGCAGTAAAGAGTAAGTTTATAGAAATTCAAGTCAATTAAAAAACTTCCAGTGATTTGATAACATTCAAGAGAATCCCAAAGAATTCAAGGTGATTTTCAAATCTCTTAAAATATTTAAAGCCCTACAAAATACCTCACTTCTCACGAATAAATTCTTTAAAATGCAGTGAAATATTACAAAATTCCGTGATATTCTATGATGATATTTTCTCAAATCGTGGAAAATGTGTTAAAATACATTGAGTTTAAAATCTCTTGAAATCATGCAACTCCTTGGAAATCTTATAAAATAACGTAAAATATTTTTACATATTTTAAAACCTCATACGTCCTCAAAAATCGTTCCATATCTTCAGAAATTGTAGAAAATTCTTTCTCCTATAATATTTTAAAAGCTTTAAAATCACTGCAACTTAATGAAATTAATTTTTTTAAATGTTTAGAATCTTCAAATTAAAAGCTCCTGAAAAATAGCTTAGAAGTTTAAAAAATACCCTTAAATCGTAAAAGTTCCTTAAAATTATTGAGATCTATTAAAACTTTCTCGGAACCTTTATAAATACCCTGAAATATTTCAAAAGAATGCAAGGTAATTCAAAAATAGGTATAGACCTCAAATGAATAGTGATTAACTCATCAATTAATTTAATGAGTTAAAAGTGACTAATGTGCTTTTTTCATTTGAAAAACTGACTGCGTGACAGCTATTATTTTTTTTAACAGTTATATCTCCCAGAAATTCTGTGATTTTTGTTATTTTTTTCAAAATGCCTTACTCAAATGGGGTACCCATAGGGACCAAATATCGAAAATAGGGTACTTTAGGGACTTTAACTGAATATGCAGTACAAGATGAAATATAGGGACCGGTGTGTGAGGCCTGTAATTTGTATTGTTTTCTCCTTGTTTTCTCCTAATTATTTTTAAGGTTTGCGAGTACACCTTGTAACAAATTTAGAAGGTCGAATTGCCTTAAGATCGGGTGTAAACCTAGACCACATATCTCGCAACCATTTGTAAGATCTGTGGTGACGTATTTGTTTAAATACTTCTCATGTAAAAACATCTGCTTATGCATTGTACTTAGGTAAATTTTCATTGCGCAACATAGCAACAATATATTAAGGAATACTTATATTCTGCGATTATATAAAATCATATATAAATTAGGACGAATGAATATTATTTGTTATACAGATAAGCGAAAAAAATATGTATAGTTTATACATAGTGCGAAGTATGATATATAATATTTATTTATTTTCTACATTTTTCGTATAAAATAAATAAATAAATATATATAATTTTTCCGTCTGAAATAGGGGTTTTTGACATTCTCATCATTTATGATTGAGAAAGTTTTAGAATTGTCGGAAATTTGACACCACAGTTTTTCAACGGTTCTCCACGTTACGAGACGCCCTTTGGCACACTTTTTTTAGGTCTTAAAAGAAAGGTCGAGTTCGTTAGCCAGCCATTTTCGATAAAAATTCAAAAAGTGAGCACATTTTGAAAATTTATGTGACCACTTTTTTCTGAATTTGATTATTCTATGTATGGATATTTAAAATATTAGAAAAGAAGAAAATTTTATCCTAATGATTTTCTTCGATTGAAAGAATATTGTCAGAGTTATAGCATTTTCAATAATTTTAAACCAATCGAAACCCAAATTTTAAGCCAAAAAACGCACGATATGAAAAAAAGTCTAGAAAAGAAAAACATTGATTTTTGACCGCCCTTCAATATTATTATAACAACTTTTTGGATTTTCTTGAAAAATCGAAAATTCAAATTTTGCTTGCGCGAAAAATAATGAAAAATGAAAAATTCAATTTTTTGGTAAAACTATGCAGGATACGAAAAAAGGTAAATCAAAAAAAATTGTGATGCCAACAAAGAAAACAAATTGATAGACAAAGTTATTCACCCAAAAAAGAGATAAATTTTTTTTATCATTTATGACATTCTCATCATTTAAGATTAAGAAAGTATTCGAATTGCTAAATGACGCAAACTACAAAAAAAGTCTCAAAGAGAAATTATAGTTTTTGAAAAATCCTACAAAATGTCTTTGGACAATTTTCCAATAGGATTCGTAATTTTGTTTTAATTTATCTTATGTAATATGAAGAAAATCGATAATTGCCACAAAAAGCAATATCACAGCGCGAGTGTCGCAATGAGAATGAGTACCTCAAAGCCTACAGAGCTTTGAGCAACTTAATATTTACCTATGTTTGATTGAGTCGAATATTCAGATTAAGAAGACGTATATACATACTGCGATCTAAAAGAGAATTTATTGAGAAAGTTTCATTCAAGCATTCCAAATGTCAAGAATAAGTATCCGAACGCGAAGCGCGAGGCAACTATTTATCGAGAGCGAAGCGTGAAATATAACAGACGTGTGCTATGCGCGCGCGCAAACTTGCGAGCGAAGCGAGCCGCGCCATTGTAATCGTAATCGTAATCGCATCGTAAGGAATGAATCATTCAAGCAGGCAATTGTAAGAATGAAAACATACATAAACTAATAATTCTATTATAAATTATTTAAAAAAGAGTATAGAATGTATTTCACGTCAAACGGTCAGTTTGTATCGCGCATACATCATATGTATATTATCTGTAATCCTAAACTATATTTTAACATATTATTATTATTTTCAGTAGTTTCGGTCATTTTGTTAAAAGACAAATTGTGAAGCACTTTTATTATTTTTATTATTGTTATTTTATTATTATTATTGTTCAACTTCAAAATATATAAAATTTGAACAAGAGATATCCACTTTTTTCTCTATTTGGTATCCTACATTACTTTTTGTTTAATAATTATATAATTTTAATAGACTTTTTAAAATGGTAACGACATTTATATTTGTTTATACATTTTTTATTTGCTCAAGCAGTTTCATTTTGAAAAAAAATAATATTAAAAGGAACAAATACATTTATGTTTATTTTGTATAGTGTATAGAAATAATATATCAAACATATTTTAATTTTTTAAACAAACTAAATTAGTTTAAAATAATTTTTTTCTAAAAATATTTTAAAAATCCTATTTGATGCGAATCAAGCACAATATTGAATGCTTTGGAGGAGTAGTCAATTTTGCTAAAAGTTTTATGTCATTGTTTATAGAATTAATTATTGTTATTTTTTTAATTTCTGTTAAATTGAGTATGGATAGATTACGAATAAAAATTGTTTAATTAATAGCATAACGTTTTTAACAGAATGTACTACTCCTCGAAATCATTCAATATTATGTTTAATTCAGAAAATATGATTTAAAAATTTGTTGAAAAAATAATTGTTTCAAAAAGTTATTTTTGTTAAAACAATTAAAAAATGGTTAGGATATTCATTCTATACACTAAAAAGTCAGGCAAATATTTGTGTGCATTCGATTATATACTATTTTTTTAAGTTATCGAAAAAACTTGCTTGAGCAAATAAAAATTGTTTAACCTAATGTAAATTCATTAAAAATTAAAAGAAATGTACTAAAATCATGTAATTATTCAACAAAATATAGCATAGGGTACAAATTTGAGATATAACAATGAATAATTCCTTAAATAATTACATCATGTTTTTAAAAAAAGTACTCATCCAAACAATGATCAACTCTTTAATTTCATTCAGAAAATACGATTCTTTTTTTTTGTTAATAAATAATTGCTTAAATAAGTTACACTTATTTGAACAATTAAAAATGGTTTAAAAAATCAAGGGGCATATATAAACTGCCCATTAGTAATTATTTTTTTGAAAAAGACGACAGAAACTGCTGAGAATTAACAATAATAGTAAAAATGTAGTTTCTTGGGATAAATTTGGGTCACTATGGGGAAGGGGGTTAAAAATAAAAGTTATTAGTATGATTTTATTTCGTCGACACTTCTCTTCATTCCCTAAAAAGCTTCGCATATTTCGATCAAACCCCGAAGTATGCGTTCAATTTTTAGAAAATCTAGAATTACACCATGTTCATTAAATGGTTTTTGGGCGGTAAGTTGCCCTCTAGAGTGAAAAAAAATGTAATGGATTGTTTGACCACCCTAATGTACTAACAAGATTGCTTTAACCAAATTTAGAAGCCTATATTTTTGATAAATATAGAATGTAATTTGAAAGCTAATTCGAAAATTACCAAAACTTATATTTTTTCTTTATACCATCCTTTCTTTGGTTTTCAAAGAATATTGTGGTGCTCACTGCACAAAAGATTTTGACGAGAACTAAGAAAGTCAAATGAAAATATCAAGTAGCTTGTGGGTATTCTACAACATGAACCAATTTGGCTGAAATTTTGAAAATGTAATTTTTGTTGACCATTTGAACTAATTTAATTGGTAAGAGGAAACAGAATTATTACCAAAATATCGACGGTGTCTTTAAGGCTGTTAGGCAGTTTTCGTTGACCGCCGCTATGATGCTTTCGTTGTCGCCATTTTTAATTTTTCTTACCTTGCATAGTTTGTCTTTACTATAGTCCGAATTCGCTAATAGCCGAATCGATGACACTGCAAATCCCGCTTATAGATTGTCACTTTCTTCTGTGACGTATTGACGGATAGTTTGAGGTTGTGCTGTAAGATATTCAGCATACTGCGCTGCGGTCCCTCGTTTCAGACACAAATTGAGCATTATGGCGGCTCAGCTTTTAGCGAGTTCGCAATGTAGTCATGCTCAGACATGAAGGGCCCGCGTTAAAAGGTTTATCAAGTTACGTATCACTTTCTTACTACGAGACATTTCTATTAAAATAGATTAGCGGTAGTCACAAGTCGATTGGTGTTAGTTGATTAAGGAGTCTTCCTAAAAGAAGTTTTTAAGTGTTCCCGATTCTGTCTGTTGAGCGTGGTTCAGTGATGTCCTTAAGACTTTTTGTACGAGGTTTTACAGTGTAGCCTATAACACCTGATTTACTAAACTAGTAGAGTAATGTTTGTAATCCCGATAAAGTAACGCCTTCAGTGTTGGTTTTATGTCTGGGCTTAGTTGATAGGTGTCTGTAATTCCTGATTTGTTCATAAGGGATGTGGTTAGAGAGTATGTCTATTTTTGTGATCAGTGGTTGTATTTAATATTGACGTATTTAGGAGGTGTGGTTATAGCACATAGGTTGCAATTTTTCGAGTTAGACTTTTCAATAGTTATGTTTACTTTTAAGTCTATAATGTGCGATTTGTTCTTCTAACCATATCCACAATTTGGTAAAAGAGAGTTTGGTCTCCAGCAAGTAAGTGTGAACCTTTTTCAATTTATCTATATTACCAGGTTTGTTATTTATAATAGTTCTTAATAGCTGTATTTCGAGATGCGTTTATAATGCTTAGTCCGAGCGTGCTTGGTGAGTTTTATTGGAAGGTGTGGTTACCGGACATGGCTTATAGGGGTTCAGAAGGGCGTAGTCTTTGGCTATAGTCAGCATGTTTCTAAAGTAAGCAGGGGTTGTTTGTAATAAGCTTAATTGTGATGCAATTTAATGTCTGTCTGGTGGGAATATCTCAGTATTGTCCAATGCCTGATATCAGGGGTGGGTTGTGCGGTCTTCATAGGGAGTGCAAAAGAGAAAATCTGCAGGTTGATAATATAGTTATAAAAAGAGAACATTAGACAATGGAACTCAAAAATCCTTTAAAAATATTGGGTTTCAACTATTTAAATCACCTCTTGCACTTTTCGTTTCGAGTTTCAAAAGAGCGAAAATTTTTCCGCCGACCATAACGCTTATATTTACTGCCCGTTAGGAAGGAAAGATGGAATGAGATGGAATTTACGATTTTTGACACTTTGGACATTTATGACGTGTCACGGTGAGTACTCGCAATTAAATTTGAAAGGGATGTGTATATCGTTGTGGATGTCCGATGGATTGGGTTGCGGCGTTGGTGGGTTATGTTTTGATTGTTCTGCCGGGCAAGGCAATCTTGCACAAGAGGAAAAGGATGGTGCAGGAGGTGAAGAGAATCGATGTGTTCTGACGTCTGAAACGACCCAACCAATGAGAAACGCCTGGGGCGTATTGTTGTATGCCACTAAACGACTCTCAATAAAAATTCGATCATATGAAAAATGTACTTTCCATCTCATCCTAATATACATATCAAATGTCAACATATTATGTACACTTATTTTTTATTTTTTATTCAATTTTATGTACTTGTTTGGATAATTAGTTTCTGTTCATTTCGAAACAAGGCGAACCTTCTCTACACTGTCAGAAATATGTTAAAAATTCAACCACTTTTTAACCACTTTTGTGGTTGAAATCTCGTTCATTCATAGACTTGAAATAATATTCAATCAAATGTGGTCGAAAATTAATAAAGACGTGTGCGAATACACCCATGCACCATCATACTTCTCGCGAAGCCAGACCTCAATGTTACGCAATCCCAAGACTCCTTGTTTGTGTCGTGAGATCCACGATATTAACAAAATACATAATCTTACATTTAGAACAAGAAGCAGCTTAAAAAAATAAAGGCAAAAGGTGCGTTGGAATAATATTGTCACAATGTGAAAATTTCATTCATATTATCAGTACTAAATGCTGTATACTTTTTTAGGTTATGATTACAAAAAAGATTATGGAAAATTTGGTCTAAAGGGACTCGAAAGTCATTATGGCGATATAGTTCCAATGTACCTTTTGTTTTTTTTTTATTAAAAAGCTGTTTATTTTTCTGAATATTATATGAACTTGATTATTCTCATGGATCTCACGACACAAACGGATGAAAAATAACTCATGATCCCTTATCAGAATTCTTTTGGTACAGTTAGTGAATTTTAAAGCACAGTATTTTTAAGGAATGTTTATGGGTCTAATTAAAGATTTTTGATTATTTAAAAATCTTAAATCAAACGTGTTGAATTCCCTGAAAAATGATACTTGCTTTGAAGTTCATTAACTGTGCCGAATACAAATTTTTTCTCTTTACTGAAATTTCAATTAGATGTAGTTGGATTTTCAATTGTTTAGTTAAAATTTCAATTACACGTGTAGTTTTTTTCAGTCAGAAGTAGTTGAGATTTCAACAATTGTAATTGTATAAAACTTTAACCACATGTGGTTGCCAATTCAACCAGATATTTGATATTTGTATATTTGTATATTTTTAATATTTGGTTGAATTATCAATCACAAGTGGTTGAAGTTTTATACCATTATGCTTGTTGAAATTTCAACTAAGCAGTTTAAAATTGAACTACATGTAATTGAAATTTGAGTAAAGCGAAAAAATTTGTATTCGGCACAGTTAATGAATTTCAAAGCAAGTATAGTTTTCCAGGAAATTTAATGGGTTCGATTCAAGATTTTTAAATAATCAAAAATCTTTAATAAAACCCATAAATATTCCTTAAAATTACTGAGCTTTGAAATTGACTAACTGTACCAAAAGAATTATCATAAGAAATCATGAGTTATTTCGTACGTCTGTGTCGTGAAATCCATGAGATTAATAATTTTTTAATTACCATAATGAATTTTTCTGTCCGCTTAGAACAAATTTTCGATACTCATTTTTGTAATCATAACCTGAAAGAGCATACAACAGTTAGTACCGATAATTTGTTTTTCTTTTTTAAATCTGCTTCTTTTCATAAATATTATATGTATGGCCTTTGTCAGTTTCATGGATCTCACGGCACAAGCAAAGAGTCTTGGAACATCGTCAAGTGGGCATCTGGCTTCGCGAGAAGTATGATGGCATATAGGAGTATGCGAATCTTCATTAATTTTTAACTACATTTGATTGAATTTTATTTCAATTCTGTGAATGAACGAGATTTCAACCACAAAAGTGGTTGAGAAGTGGCTGAATTTTCAACATATTTCTAACAGTGAAGCCCTGCATGGTCAGCTGTTAATCCGAATGGATATAGTTAGAGTCGTAGGCAATAATTGCGATTAAACATTCCGATTACACACCTTTACTAAGAGGATACAAGTGGTTGTTTGAAGGAGGTATGGAAATGTTTACTTTATAGGGATTGTGTGGATATATAAAAGGAGTAGTTAAGTAGAATTTCTAAATACATGGGAACTTTATGTTTTGTAGGCATTCCTAAAAGGACGTGGCTTGGTATATCCTTAGCGGCGTTTCCAGCAGAAATGCTAGCATTTTATTTACGGGCTTTTTTCTGCAAGATTTGTTAGAAGTTGTTTCTAGGAGTTCTGGAGTTTGGTATTGCCTATTAAGCGTCTTGACATGTAAATAAGAGGTATTTAGCGAGAGTTGTTCTTAAGAGTTTCTGGATAGTGACTGACTCTTGCAGTGAACGTGGTGACTGGTCGAGTTAATGGGCATAGTACTGGGCATGCAAGGCAGGCATGGTTAAATGGTATTCATAAGGTTCCAGGATGTTTTCCTACATGAAGTTGATTAGAAGCGTATCTACGGGGCATGGCTAGAGACTTAGTTAAAATTAATGCTTTAAAACTAATTTTCGGGGATATTTCTCGCTGATTTAATTAATTATCGTGGCTAGTGATCGTCTTGTGAGATTGTATGGAGGCATGGATAATGGTAGTTATTAGGACTCTTCCTAAGGAGCCTAGTTATAGGGTGGGGGGGGGCTTATTAACAAAGAGACGATCACTTTCACATAAAAATGTTAATTTTCCTTAAAGGGCAATTGGATATTAATGAAAATTAAATAATTATTTTTCACCCAAACTCTTAAGTGGGCCATAAACTGAATAAAAAATTAATAATAAAATTTGATTTAAAGAGATGCTCTAGGAGGACTAGGACTAAAGTCTCTTTATAGGTCAGTCGACGGCGAGATAATTAAAAGCAATTAGGCAAACGAGGCGTCGCGTGTAGTATCGTGTCGGTTTGACGATTGTACTACATAAAGGAAAGGCATGCAGGTGTGAGTTTTCTTGCGTGTTGGTATGCAAGCATTAAGAAGAAGCGGCTTTAAAAGATGTAGTCGAAAAAGTATACGGGTCGTTAGTAAATTCCCGGTAGGGATTTAATTTATTC
Organism: Druon quercuslanigerum; assembly: GCA_010014905.2. Lineage (NCBI taxonomy): Eukaryota > Metazoa > Arthropoda > Insecta > Hymenoptera > Cynipidae > Druon > Druon quercuslanigerum. Next base: position 4,034 of record JAAAKG020077807.1, on the reverse strand, counting down.
AGCCTTGGTCCGTAATCCATACTGCTCCTACCTGAAAGATCCGCAATATGCCTATTTGAAAATCCTCTTTAAATTGGCAGACTTGAGGAGTAGGTCAATCTGTACACTCAATTATTTCATTTGGCTAATTCTTGACGATTTGGAAAAGTACTCGTTGAGTTAGGTTCTACTGAAAAAATTGTTTCTTTTCTAGGATTTAGAAGTCAGCCTTTTGGACTTAAGGCTTAATAGTTAATACTTTAGACTCAGGGTGCAGATTTGGAAATAAAAAGATATGTAAGGAATTTGGTCTAGCATTGGTCTTAATACCAATCTATAAAAATCATTTGTTATGTTGAGTTTTGAATAGGGTTGCCCAAATTTTTTCTCTCGAATTTTTATGCATATCACCAGGAAATTTCTTAAAATTTAGAATAAAAATAAATTCATTGTTTTTAACAAAATTATATTCAAAGGTTGTGTCAGCCCAGTGACTTTAACACGCATTTCCCATAAAAAGACGTTTTTGTACATTTTATTCAGAATCTTAATATTAGCTGAATCGAGTTGAAAGCCAACACTTTCTATTACATATGCCATAGAATACGAACAAAATATTACTTTTTAATTAAAACTCCCATAATTATGTTTTATAGAGTCCCGAGAAACTTCCATAAGTGAAAAAATAGGTTTTGCGAGCTTTTAGCGCTAATTATGGCTTATTGCACTTTTTTAAATTAAAATTTTTTCTAGTTCGTAAAATAATACTTCCCACTGATAAGTGGATAAACTCGATTCAGATAATATTGACAATTCTGTATAAAATGTACAGAAACGCCTTCTGTCTTATGAGAAATAAGGTAAATACACTAGTAATCGTCACCTTAAGCTAAATTGGAAATTAAAAATGCTTATAATTGTATATAAAACTTAATTTTTATGATCGCAGAGGTCTTAGCCGATTAAAGTAGATAGAGAAAAACTGAATTTTGATTACTTAACATGATATTTGATTGGAGTCAATTTTTATTCGCGATTCAAATTAAAATTATGCAAGGGCGTTAGTTATCGTCAGGCACATAACCAAGTTAACATGAGAAAAATATAATAATTTAGTTGAAGAATATTGAAACTGACCTAAAATTATAAGTTTTACGACACGCGGCAAGAGCGAATATTGTAATACAAAAAATACTGGGCTACCTGACGATAACTAATGCAGTGACGATAACCAGTGCATCTACCTTACGTGTTAAAATTCATGGGGCTTGCGCCATTTCTTAATGTAATTTTTTCAACAAAAGAATGGATTTATTTTTTTGTAAATTTACACCGACTTCCGGGCGATATGTATGAAAATTCTAAAAACAAATTTACAATGTATTTTTGGACTACCCTAGTGTTGAATTTATCATCAGTTATTGCTAACTGATTGTACCTAAAATCTGTTGTCGATCACTGGAATATTCTTGTGCACATGGGTTTACCATATCGTAATTCATTTTTTTTCCTGTGGGTATTGCATCAGCGTCAGGTTTAATAATTCACTTTCGATGAGACGTGAAAATGATCTTCTGTTATTGAAGGTCCATGAGGAGATGCAATGTTTAGAATGTGTCGGCACGGTGATAATGATCTCCATGAGAAACTTCATATATCACCCATGGTTACCTCATGAAGCGCTCGTACGTTTGGAGTTACTACATGTAAGAGGCCCGCGAAAAGCAAGAGAAACAAAAGAAGCCCACCGGCCCATCCATGGACGAAAGGGGGAATGGGAAGACATTGGCGCAGATCATCATTCTCATCTATCGGCGACTTTCATACACGATAAAGGTTGGCCACGAGAATGGCCCGAAAAATACTACATTGTAACAAAAACGAAGATAAAAGTGACGAGAGTTAAAGAGAGTCAAAGAGGAGGAAACATCGATTAGTGGTAACACGTCCTTTTTATCTGAGTTTTATTCTGTGTTTTTTTGGTTACGGCCCCATTTCATTATCATTCTCATCTCGATGAAGAAAAAATCTAACTTTTCTAAATGTGCCTTAAGTTTAGGGATGATTGCTTAGATTTGTAAAAAGAATATTTCTTCTAGAACGTCTGTTTTGAATTATGAGTTTACATAATTAATAAGGACCTATTTAATAATTAATTAGCGTCATGAGACGCGTTACCTCTCTCCGTAGTACGAGCATAGCCTTATTTGATAAATGAATAAATTATTACTAAATTATACTAATTATTTAATTTTTATTGTTGCATGTAGATGTTTCGCGAAAATTACTAAAAAAATAATTTATCGGAATATTGCGAAATTAATAGAAACTATTTATTGAGAAAAAGTGTGCAAGTGTCAACAAAGATGAAAATACAATAAAATGCAGTACACAACTTTTGTATTTGGATGAGGGGCCAACAGACCCGTTTTGACGACGGTAGTGAGAAGAGGACCTCCGCAGTGAGGTCCAGGGAGGTCCTGCGAGCCTCTGAACGAAAAGGAGCCTGAAAAGAAAAAGAGTCCGGCGAGAGACGCAGCTCGAAAGGGTCAAAGAACATCGCTCTCATCTTATTTTTTCTTTATTTTACCTACTATGTTTTAACCTGCTCTTTCTCCAGATCTCAGTATCAACTAAGCTTTGCTTTGCACTCTCTTCATCTCTTCTTCTCGTCGATCTACTTTGCTTCGCGGCCTCCAAGTCGAATTTCGAGCAACATCTTCAGCTCCTCCGTCCCAATATCAAGCTCTATGACTCCCTCTTCCATTTTTAAGACAGAGCTTTTATCAAACGAACGCTTGGTACAGTCTTCGAGCCGACGTTTTGCGCTTGCTTGTTGATTAGAAGTAGTATATCATCTCCAGCGATTTTAACTCTCATCTACTTTTGAATTGTATAGTCCAAAATGATTTAATTATGAATTTTGACTGACAAAAATTTTACAAGCATTAAAGATTCCATTTTGCAATAAAATTTCAAATATTTAAGAACCAAACTTGAATTTGCTGGATTGAAAAGTATCCAATTCAAAATCTTCGATTTTTAACGTTTTCCATATATCATTATTCCATTATATATAAAGGATTTAAGTTGGAAGTACACTGGAACCTGGAATTAGAAACCTTGTATTTACGATATTCCTACTATCGGCGAGAAAATGATAGGCATCTGCCTTTGAAGCAATACAGAGCAGCCAAAAAAAATCGTAGTGCAATAAAAAAACAGTCATATGAAAGCTAAAAGTGTTCTATGTAAATGAGGTTAAGGACGTTTATGTAGGAAATGTTTTGTACTTTGCAGATTGAAAAATGCAAAAAAAAGTAAGGATTTTCGGGTACATTTAAGAACAGTCAAGTTTGGAGCAATATTTCTTATACAAGGGGCAATGGGAAAAATTTAAAAAAAATTCATGAGTATGAGGAAAACTGTTGTGAACAAACTGCAGTTGAGAAATTTAAGAAATAATAAAAATTGTTGCTTAAAAGTACAAAAATGTACAGCTATATTAACTTCAGTACATTTTTTTTGTTGGACAACAAGTGCCCGAAGGCAGCCGGGGTCCTTTTTTTTGCTGCCGGCCGCACGTGCTTTTCTTCGACCAGTAGGTCTGAACCCTTGGTTGGTCACTTTGCACGTCTTCTGGCTAGTGCCGTATTTCTTTAAGTGAAGTACCCAGGTCTTACAATATTTTCAGAAAATGGCCACAATTTTGTTATCTTAAAACAGTGTTGAAATTTTCCGATAAATTTCAAAATAAGATCATAAACTGTATAATTCTCATTGTTCCTACAATTTTCAAAGAATTCTGCATAATAATAACGATGCACTAAAACCTTCCGCTTTTTCGACATTTATGTCAATATTTTGAAATGATATTTTTAAATTACTTTCTCCGATAAAAACATTTCAAATTTAGCCTTATATCTTAAGAAAATTTGGTTATTCTCTTGAAATGTTTCAAAATTTTCAAGAAGCTTTTAACCTTCTAATGGAGTTACGCGTATTTAAGTTTGTGCTTTGCTTAATAAAGAACACAAATTTTTCTCTTCATTGAG
>JAAAKG020077796.1:0-16947 GCA_010014905.2 Druon quercuslanigerum | reverse complement strand
GGAATCACTCATAGAAAATTCAATTCTCATTTGTAGAAAGGAAGTTATGACCATTTGAAAATACCCGCTTTGCCCGGCGGATGCAAATTTCACCCTCTGTAGTTCGAGGAGGGATGGTAGTAAAAGTCTATAAATTGTAAAAAAAAAACTGTGAACATTTGAAGGCAATCGGAAGACACGACTTTTAAAGTTGGGGTAGTTCAGGAATAATGCCCCATACATCGTAAAATCGAGCTTGCCCTCTGCAGTTATGCTAACGGCAAAATGCCAACATGCCGTGCCGACAGAGCCTCATGCAGTAATGAGCTACATATGCACCCGCATCTGTGTCAAGGCCTGCTGATATATCCGCAGAGCCTGCCGGCACTGTGCAGTTATTGTTCGGGAAAATTGTAATAAATAAGCTTTTGTTATGGTAGAAATCCAATTATGTTACCAAACTATTATATTAGCCAAATATGTCAATAAATAAATAATAAACATAATATGTGATATATATCTTGATAAACATAATTATATTTTGTGTAGTCAAAATTTGACTTTTCTGTTTTCCAGAAAATTCGAAGTTTTTAGGATAATCTGGTAGGGCTTCCAAAAATAAACGTTTTTCTTCTCCTGACTTTTTTCATATCGCGCGTTGTTTGGCTTAAAATTTTCATTTTTATTTGTGTTTTGAAATTTTGTAAATGCTATAACTCCGGTAATTTTCTTTTTATAAAAAAGGTCATGAGAATAAATAGTTCGTCTTTTTAAATACTACTAATAACCGTTCATAGAATTTTTTAAACTTGAAAAAAGTGATCTCAAAACTTTTGAAACTGCTCCCACTTTTTGAAATTTTATTCAAAATGGCTGGCTAACGACCTGATTTGCACTTTAACACAATAAACACGTATACGAAAGGCCAATGCAATCTGTCAATTCTTTCGAAAGTTATCGTGCTAACTACAAAAAATCTACAGACCCACGAACGTACGCAATAACCCACAGGTCGACTAATTTATATAAAAATCTGTTTTTCGGATTCAGGGGGTTAAAAACGTGGATATTGGGAGAATAATGTAAAAAGAGAGAAGAAGCCCGGTAACAAAGAGTTGATTAGGACGCATAGATTGGCATTAAGAAAAACGGAAATTTTAATGCTTTTAAATGCGTACTAATTGCATTATTGTCCGCAAAATAAATTAATCGCATTGTCTTGCATTGATTCTATTGAATATTTTGTCGACAGTATTAAATGGCATTGACAAGTTTCAATGCTTGGTTCATTAAAGGCATTGCATGACATACAATTTGGCGGTTCGCCGAGTATTACGGCATCAAATGGTATAAACTCATAGGCATTACAAGGAAATCACTGTAATGCCTTGAAGTTTATGCGCATTGAAAATGATTAAAGCGAAACGAGTTTTATACAATAAAGCGAATTTAATGGCATTTCGGACAAAAATGCAATATGTACGCATTTAAAGGCATTGAAATGTCCATTCTTTTAAAATGATGACTGTGTGCATGTATTTTGTGTCAACTCGGCCTGATGCTGACATGCTGCAGCGTAATTGTTATCTGGGATCATGCGGTATCTTTACGATACAGTAAAGGCACTCCTGGCGGACCGAAGGAACCGAATAAAGTCTCTACAAAGTACCCTTAAAGATCCTATTGAGTGCCCCTTCGATTCCTTCTTAAAAATCTAAAAAAACCAGCAAGATCAACTTTTAAATTCACGGAGTAATCGCAATACTTTTTCTTGCAGCGTTAAAAACTTTAAAAAATAAGATACCTGTCACTTACATGGGCCGAAGGCGGCTTCAAGTGTATCTTCTTTTAGAAGCAGTTAATGAGCGTTCCGTCGTTAACTTTAAGAATTTTGTCTGGATGCTAGCGTCACGCAGTGGAAACCTGAGACAATAAAGCAGCGATGTAAGTGAGAGCATTCAAGCAGTATCCTTGAGGTTACGAGACGAGATTTTTACAATCTACTTGCTAATTAAAAATATTTGCTTCTTTTTTTACGTTAATTTAATTATTATATACATTTATTTACATTTATTTGCCAATTTTGAATATTTTTAATGCTTTGCGCGCAACATACTACTTCAGCTATTATGGACGTACTTGAAGTCACCTTCAGCAGAAGTGAATGAAATTTAATAAAAATAATTAACGCTGCAAACAAAAGTATTGCGATTACTTCGCAAGTTTATAATGAAAATTTTAACGCATAATCCGAATTTCAATAATTTAAAAGTTGATATTGCTCCTTTTTTGAGTTTTTTAAAGAAGGAACCGAATGGGGACCCAGTGGCGTCTTTAAGGGTACTTTGTAGAGGCTCCTTTCGGTTACTACGGATCCCCAGGGACCTTAACGACATGGACATAGGATGTCGTAAAGTTGTCGTAAAGATGTCGTAAAGTCGTCGTAAAGACGACGTAACGTCGTCGTAAAGACATCGTTAGATTTTTTTCTCACTGGGTCACTACTACCCATTTGATAGATATCCGCGTTCTGGCACCACTGATTATCCTGCCGAACCTAGTGAACGGAAAGGATACTCTGCAGCGTATCCTTATATCATTCACATAGTATCCCTTCCGTATCATGCAATGTCGAAGTCAAATAAATACAAATAACTATACTGAATAATTAAATTAATGATGACAAAAGATGGCAATGTTTAAAATTAGCAGGTAGATTGTAACAATTTTTTCGGCATTGCGCTTGAACTGGAAAAGAGGGCTGAACTATGAATACGTCATATATATATGCCAAGATGGTGTCATTTCAACTTTAACATACCGTCGCTACATTTTGAGCCAAGACAATCCCGATGATAGATGCAGGGAGTGCCATGCGCATCCCTAGCATCTAGGATGCAAACTATCTATTTGTCCAACTCATGCGGGAACGACCTACATCCAAAGGCGCAATGCGCCACTAAGAGTGCTTTATTACCATCTCTGTCACTCTTACGTTATTAACCTTAATATCGCTCTGCTAAATGCTCCTAGGGAAATAGAGCCCATTGTCAAGAATGAGAAGTGCCGCATATACTGGAACTTTATATTCTCGATAACTGTTTCTGTTGCACACTCGAGGCCTGACATAGTTCTCCTTGACTTCGAGAAGCAAACCATGATCGTCATCGAATTTTCGGCACCCGCTGACAAAAACATCATAACCAACGAGAATGAAAAGAAAGAGAGGTATAGACACCTTGTAAGGGAGTTGCGACGATTGTACCCGGAATATTCTGTTAAATTGATCGTCTTTAACATCAGCGCTCTTGGAGGTGCTAAGCTTTTACTGGCTAATAGCCTGAAAAGCACAAGACTTTTAGTCAGTGCTTTAAAAATCGATCAAGATCAGCAACGAAATCAAAACCGCTGTAGTTACAGTCAATTCAATGACATCAAGAATAACTATAACCATTAGGCGTACTACGTCGAATCCTGGACGGGATGATTTAATTCGTACAAGGTACAGGATATGGAAAGCGGGAATCTGATCCACATTCCATCCTCGGTGAACAAACCACGCTTGCGCCTGCACCTGTGCGGCTATAACCCACCATGCCTTCTTGTCGACCATACTGTCGATCCTACATGGTGGTTGATACTCCAAGCGAAATCGCTCCTTCCTCCATCTCTCTATGGTTTTTAAAACTCGGTGACTGTCAGAAGAAAATAAATAAAAAAACAAAACAAACGAAATAGTTAGCAAGAGTGATACTTACTCTCTCTCCCTCTCCCTAGGAAATGCCCATGATAGTGTGTATAAAAAAAGAGACTGAGAAGACATAGTAATGATAAAATACAAAAGAAAGTTGGTTGGCCCTCGATTGAGCCTTATTATTACGCGATTCATTTGGTAGGCGGCTAATTTCGTACCATACTTTCTAAATCAAAATTTAAAAAAAAAATAAAAATCACCCTCTCAAAAGCGGAACCACACACTCCCATTTTCAAATCTCAAGAAGTCGAATAACCAAACATAAATGAATAAAATAAAATGTCAAATGAAAAGACTATCGTTATGCGTCGATAAAAAATAAAAAAATAAAACAAACAAGAAAATCATAACACTAAAACGTTTCAGGGGGAGAGGAGATGGAAGGAGGAGTGAAAGAAAACAGAAAGGGCCGCCCTGGCGGAAAATCATACTTAATCACTAGGGTCTTTCCCTAGTATCTCTGGTGGCGAAAATTACCCGGTTGCAGTAGAAGTAGTCGCGGCTATGCGCCTCTTCTATTCTGGCGAAAACGTCCCACAGTTTGTCTTCCTCTCTTCTCACTCGGAGGGTTCTGTGGTAGAAAGGCTCACACGGAGCAACCACAGTCACGATGGTGGATTCCGCTTCGCCCACATAACGTGCAGAATAAGGTAATTTTTGGGGGCAGTTCTCCCATTAGTATCCTGTGGCGCCCTCTTCGCCTCGGATCCTTTTACTGAGGTCCTTTTGAATCTTTTCGGGAGGTGCCTTCTGTACCTTCTGTGGGAGATCCTTCAGAGTCTCTACGGGCAGGTCCGCATGGGCCACTTTCGCTCCCACAGACAATGTTGCCGGCCCCCCTGCGGCGTCTTCTTTCTCCATTGTTGGTTTCTCAAAGGGGAAACGGGTTACCCTTCAGGGTTGACCAAGCCTTCTGGACGTTCAACCGCTCCATTCAGACAACTTCATCTCGGTAATTGAAGCTCGATTGGCTTCGACGGGGCCGGAACCGAAATTTGTTTGCTACTGCCCACAACCTGTTGATAAGGGAAACTGGTTTCGTTACGCCCTCTGGGGTGGAGACCGTGATCCCTTCGACCAATTACCGGAGTACACGCTGGCTGACGGGATCTAGGGTTGAGCCCTCCAAAAAACGATGCCACCTCCGTAGGGCTTACAGCGCGTACTGGACATCCTTCGGATCGATGGCAAGCCAACCGACCCCAACGGATGACTCGGGCCCTCGGACCTTCTAGACTGTTCCTATCCTTATAAGACACTCCAGATTACCAAATAAAATACAAGAGAACATGCCAGGAAAAAATTTATTCAGTTCAGCCGATATTTTCTTCTCATTTGAGGATAATACCGTCCAACGTTTCAGAACCCGATCTCCTATCTGGTATTTAAAATCACGTCGCGATTGGTTGTAATAACGAGCTTATTTCTCACAAGTCTTTTCTAAATAAAGCATCAGAAAGTCTCGTAATTCTTTCAAGCGCTCTATTCGGGTTATCAATTTTTCTCTACCGGGTTTGGGAATATTATCGGAGCTCTCCTCTCCTCGGAGACTTACTTTCGGCTACAATTCCCTCTCACAGTTTAAAAAGGCTGGACTCACTTGAGTGGTAGTATTGACCGCGGCATTGCAGGCGTACCCAAATTCATGGAGATGAACATTCTATTCTCCATCCCGTTATCGGTGTGGATTACCTCAGGTTTACCGCACCTCGAGATAACCAGGTTCCCCAAAGACGCCCCCACATTTTTGGCGTTAGCTGCTCGCAGGGCTTTACACTCGCTCCACTCCACGTTCACAACATATCTAATAATTCCACGCCAATAATAAAAGACAACGGCCCTAGCGTAGGTCTTTTCTAAACCTAAGTGCCCATTCTGAGCTTCAACATGTACCTCAGTTACCACCTGCTACCGTTTATCGACCGGAACTACTATTTTCCACGCTTCTGTATCTTCTATGGTAGGGTTTATCAGAGGGTTTGGTCTAAATGCATATAGTTTTCGTTCTAGAACCTTCCGACCATGATACCTTGTAGGGAAATTTTGTACATACCTAACTCGACGGGAACACCACGGATCGTCAATTACTTCCGCTCCACATAACTCTGAGACTTCCTGATCCTCATACATCCGAAAGAGTGCGTCGGGTACATGATGTAAAGCACCTTTACGATGGACTAATTCAAACTGTTACTCTAATAGTTACAACGACCAACGAGCTAAACGACCGGTTGGATTGTGCAAATTGTGCAGCCATCGTAAACTGCTAAGAATCCGTGATTAACGCGAATTTAAGGCCTTCCAAGTTATGACGAAATTTTCGGATAGACCAAATAACCGCAAGACATTCCTGCTCCGTAGTAGAATACCGGCGTTCGGCATCCAATAACATATTGCTTGCAAAGGCAATCACTCGCTCCTCCCACTCAATTACTTTTGTCAGAACCGCGCCTAAGCCAAAACTGCTTGCCTCAGTTTGTAATACAAAGGGAATTCAAAATTCGAACATGCCAAAATTGGGGCCGACGAGAGTGCCTTTTTAATCGCTTCTAATGCTCTTTCTTGTTCCTCTTTCCAATTCCAACGGTTATTTTTCCACAATAATCGTGTGAGGAGTTCAGCAAGTGAAGCAAAGTCCTTTATGAAGCGTCGATACCAGCTAGCCATACCTAAAAATCGTCTAAGCTGCCGGATATTTTCGGTGCTGGGTAATTTAGAACGGGCGACACACGCTCCATATCCGGTTGCAAACTCTGTTTGTTGACTTGATATCCTACGTATCGTGTCTCGGGTAGGCAAAATACGCTCTTCTCCGGAATAATAGTTAGCCCGGCACCATAGATGTTATCTAACACCTTCATTAGCCATTCTAAATGGTCCTCTAAAGTCTCGGATACGATGACTATATCATCGAGATATACTTAACAGTGAGGACGCATTTCTGGGCCAATTATTTTGTCAATCAATTGTTGGAAGGTGACAGGTGCTTCGCTCAACGCAAAAGACATGCGTTTATACTGGAGTAAGTCGCACCCCGAAAGCGTAAATTCTTTTACCGCTCGAATATTCTCCTCTGAAGGGACTTGATGATAGGTTAAGCTCCAGTCAATAGTCAAAATATAATGGGCCGACCGTAACTTATCCAAAATATCTTCCAAAAACGGTAGCAGATACGTTAGCGACTTTATTGACCTTCCTATTGGGTTAGGTTTCTTTACCATCACGACTGGATTCTGAGATGGATGGTTTGATAAAATCTTCCGCTAATAATTTATCCGCCTCGTCATAAAGGAGCTTTAGACGGAATAACGCCTGCAAGAAACTTCTGAAGTTGATCGCTTTCGACATCCCCATAATGAAAGATGTGTCTCTCACCCGGAGGCCTAGCTAAATACTACGTGTTTTTAGAATCATTTTGCATCAGACCGAATTTTCGTATAAAATCCCAACCCAAAATACAATTTGGTGATCACTCCATCGTTATGCGAAAAGATACTTCATGCTTTGCACCATCCAATTCTATCGGCAGGAATACCCACCCCAGAATCGGAGATGTAGCCCCATTAGCTACTATCATCATACGTGCTTTAGTATCCACCATTTTCCGTTCATTTTTGCTAATTATTTATTTTGTGAGAGGTTTAATTAAAAATGAACGCGAAGAATTACCATCGATTAGTGCGTCAATAATTCGCGCACCAACACTTATTTTCGCGAACTGTCTTATAGCTTTGTGCTTAGTCTTAATCTCCATACACGACGGTATCTCTCCTGCAACTTCCAATATCTGTTCAATTGCCCTGTTACCCGTCTGGATCGCTCTTAGTCTAACCTGAAATACCCTAGAATACCCGAAGCTCATGCTACGACTTTCATGTAGTATTTCCTCGCGCAATGCTATACCCTCTAATCCAAGAGGATCCGACCTGTTAGAACTAGTAAGGGCACCACCTTCCCCTGAAATACAGATAAGGGGTTAGAATTTTTGCAGCCAGAATGGATTATAACTGGATCCTCGACTCGGAATATATCTAACAGTTCTTCATTTTTAGAACTGCTTCCCTATATTCTATCCAAGCGAGAGGTCTCCGTTCTTTGAATACATTTCCGCTTTCGGAAAATGACATTATTCAAAGTCCTGGAATTTGACGGAGCCAAAATAGCAATAGTCGGCTCATGAACGCGACCCGTACTATCCTCTGATAATTAGGCTCCATTATTTGTTACGGAAGAAATTAGGGAGCCAAATATTTCCTCCCCTGTTCGCTTTCCTTAGCTTGGCATTTGGGTCAATGCTGACCACGATTAGAAAAATATCGTCTGGAATTAACTTATTACGCGGCACTCGACGCTTTTCACGTGAACATAATGTAAAATCCTACACATTTTGAATAAAACAACAAAAAATCACTTAAAAATCAATATCAAGACACAAACAAAACTAAAATTTCATTTTGAATACAAAATAAATTGACATAAAAAAGTACACAATAAATATAAATCACATGGTATACGAAATATAAAAAATGCAAGGTAAAAGAAAAAATGTCTGATAAAATCACCAGAGGAAAAAATCACATGTAACAGAAATCAATAAATAAGACAAAACATGCACATATATAATAAATAACGTTTTAAAATCCTATTAAAAAAAAGACAAACGATACTCTCAGATCTTTACGGATTATTTTTTTCGCCTATTTTTAAGATAAAACAAGTTAGCCCCACGTTGGGCGCCAGAACCGAGTTTCTAACATTTCAATTTTTTTCATTTAAAATTTGCCCTGAAATCTAAAAGGGAAAATTTAAATTCAATTTTCTTTCAGGACTTTCGATTTAATAAATATGTATATAAACACAATTGTGACGGCGCCAGGCAAGTCTCGACTTGCCGCCCTGAAAGTCAGGAGAAAAAACACTGCTTAAACCTTGTTTTTAAACAAACAGTAAAAGTTACACCTCATTGTTTACAATGTTAGGCTCCATAAGGAGATGGAAAAACAAAAGTTATCACTCTTGACAATTACGAGTTCTAGAAAGAAGAACATACTCATTTTTTTCTTACAAAAGAAAGACGATAAAAGATTTTAATACAAACAAAAGTACCGTAAGGATTTGACACACTAGGTTAATTTCGTCCCGGATCGAACTAAGTGTTAAAATTAACCTCCGCGTCTACCGACGCCATTTGCAGCACAAACATTATCATGAACCTTTCACAATAGAAAAAATACAAAATTACTTAATACTGCTGCCCACCTTTTTGATTAGTCCTTTAAAAGTCGTCCAAGACCAGCAACAAAACCAAAAACGCTGTAGATACAGTCAATTCAATGACACCAAGAAAAACTATAACCACTCTGCAGTACAAATAAGAAGATTAGCGACAACTGCTCCACAAAAGGCTCAACCGACAAAAGTAGATTATCAGATGGGTCGTACGAAAACCAGGACACTCAAATTTTTTAAATGTAAACCTTAAAAAAAGAAAAAGGTCAACAACTTTACTTTCTTTGTATCCTTTACAATTCATTGATTAATGAAGTAATTATTGATATCACTTAATCAACGTACTTTTTTGAGTCGCTAACTTCACACAATAAGTGCGAGTTTTCCGGCCTCATTACATATTCGTAAAATTATTTACAATTTATTTCATTAAAGTAGAAAAACAAAATATTCGTTGCCAAAATCACTGACTTCCTTAAAGCCAGGATATTTGGCGTCTTTTAAAGAAAAAACAGGACACTTCCTAGAAAACCAGGACGCCTGGTAACCCTAGACAAAAGAGAACGATCTCGTTTCGCTCGCCGATACGTAGCCCGCCCAATTTCTCACTTCCTGCGCCGGTGATCAGAATGTATCTACTACGTTGTCGCAATGTCCTGGCATATGGAGGGAGATTTCGGGACCCTAATACCCAAGAGATGGCGATAAGTGTACTGCGTTGAATCCCGGACGTGGTGATTTGAATCGTACCAGGTAAAGGATCTGGAATGCGGGAATCTCATTCACGTTTCACCTCCGGTGAACAACTGACGGTTGAGCCTGCACCTGTGCGACTTCAACCCGCCTTGCCTCCTCGTCGCCCGTACCGTCGACCCTAGATGATGATTGATATTCCAAGCAAAATCACTCCTTCCTCCATCTCTCTTTTTTCTCTCTCTCTCTCTCTCTCTCTCTGGTCTCCAAAACTCGGTAAACGTCAAAAGAAAATAAATGAAACAAACGAAAAAAAAATAGTTAGCAAGAGTGATGCTTACTCTCTGTCTCTTTCTCCTCAGGAAATGCCCATTAAGTGTGTATAAAAAAGAGACTTAGAAAGCATATCAAATGGTTGGCTCACAGTTGAGCCTTGTTCTTACTCGCATATCTCCCCCAAGAGAGGAGAAACTGCTTACAAATAAATAAAAAGGAAAACAGTACAAAGTAATTTGCAGGTGGAACCTGCAATATTACAATAATTATCGATAATAACTGTTGTGTCGATTATACCTGTTGTAGCCTCTGAAGCGAGTAGTCTGCGAAGCCGTTTATGTCCGGATAGGAAAATCTTCTTTCTCGTCCTCTAATTGATAACTACTACATTATCTATGTAAATCTTTATCAAATATAAGGACATTTCCTCCAAGCCTAGCTAATATCGGGTAATATTTTGTCAAAATCACTCATATAACGAATACAGCCTTGCCTAAGAAACGCCATGGAAACGACAAAAGCGATTCAAATCCGCCTGACAAACGAAGAAATGCCAAATAAGCTAATAGTTTTAGATTCTAATAATTAACGTAAAATGTTTATTGTCAAAGAATAACGAATGCCATACTAATAAAAAATGCATATATGTTCTGATTCAAAATAGGAGCAAATTTCAATTATTTACTCTCCTTTTGCAGTTTCTGGCGCACTATTTTTGTAATATTTTTAAATTTCATGTATATTTGTGTAAAATATACATGTCAAATATACCTGTAGGCTTGCGTAGATCACTTGAAAATAGAAACATATTAACATACTTTTTCCTCTAAACTATACTTGATAAATTAAAATCCTTATATGTGATATCAAATGGCCACTTTAGACCCTGAATTTTGCGAAACTCAGGATATTGTTTTTGGATATCTGGAGAACATATCACGTCAGGACAAAAGTTGAAAGAGAAAATTTTTGTTGTTGTAAAACTCAATCGGGCAAGGGACGCTTTCGTGAGAAGCTTCCATATATACGATATACGTACAATGCCATTATTATTCCCCGTTTTCCAACCTTTTCACGGTTGGAGACGCACGCGCAGTGCTGTGAACGTTATTTGCGCTGCGTGAGGCAGAAATATATGTCTCCACTCTGTTTTTTTCAGAAGCCTCTCACGCAGTTAGCAATATATGAGTATTGCATAAATAAATAAAGCTTCTAGTCGAAAATTCTGTTTTTTGATGAATGGTTCTGGTTTTATAAACACAAAAAATAAACAATTCTCTTTTACGTAAAAGCCATGCAAGTTAAGAAAACAATAAACAAACAAAAACTTGTAATTAAAAAAATCTATAAATTTGTTCTCAAGGATTTTTTATAGGATGCGTATTTTTCGTTTTAATCACAAAAAATAAAAAGCTTGAATTTTTTCAAAAAATGAGAGAAGATACGAAAAAATAAATGGAAAAAAGATAGCTAACTAAAAAAGATATGCATATTTTTTATAAATCATTTTTTGATACTGCGTGCGTCTTAACGATCTTAACCTCACTGGCCCTTGCGTCGCAGCCTTGTTGTCTCAAGTTTCCACTGAATGGCACTAGCACCCAGCCAACATTCTTAGTTACCAATGGATAACGCCCATCAACTGCTACTAAAAGAATATGTGCTTGAAGGCGCCTTTTGACTATGTAAATGGGAGATATTATAATTTTTAAAGTTTTTAATTCTGAAAAATGCCCATCTTGCTGTTTTTTTTAGTTTTTGTTGCATGATACGGAAGGGATACTATGTGGATACTATGTGGGACGATGGTCGTGGGAGCTAAAGCGCACCTTTGGATCCACTCTGTCGTCTTGCGGGTTCGACTCCCGCCTCGCACTTTGGAAAAGCATCGGTGTCCCATGCGGTGAAAACTAGCCTAGCAAGGGCGTTGTTCATCTCCGGAGAGTCTTCGGACCGGTACCTCTAGAGAAAAAGGTTCTCTAAGTACTTAAGGCTGTTGCTCTTGGTGGTTTGGAACCCACCTTAAACTGCAGGTTCCCCTCCCACCACCAAGTAAGAATGTTGGAGGTGTGTAAAGGATAGGGAAGAAGGTGCAAGAAAAATGTAAACCCTTAGGGGACACATCAGAAAAATACGTATCGCCTAATTTTCTCTCGAAAACAACATATCTCGTCCGCTTGTCTCCAAAAGATTCTGCAATTTCAAGTGTAGGGCCCTGTCTGATTTTAAAAATATTATAATGGCACGATATCCAGTCGGTTAAGATAAGACTTTAAATCAGTCAAACCAACAAAAGCAAGACATGTTCTCAGTCTAGTAGTTAAGACAAGGCTGGAATATAAATCAGTTATTTAAATTACCTTCAGTTCGTGCAGTTATTGTATTATATGCTTGAACAACATTTTTACAAGCTTTTCTTCATCTCTTAGTAGTTAAAGTTAGAATTTAAATCTTTAATATAGCTTGTAAATTTGGAAGCTTGGATTTCAATCGCTTAAAATTTTTGACATATTGTTCAGTTTCGATATCTTGATCTTAGAAATTGAAGCTACACACACTTTGAATTGTTATGTTTATCATTCTTGTTGATAAAACAAGCTTTGAGTTGTCAAATATATCGGATATTTACTATATATTTTAAATTCAATTATATATATAAATTGGGTCTTTCCAATACAAAATGTTGAATTTTAAGGATTTTAGAATTTAAATGATTAAATATTCAATACTTTATTCATAAATGTTGAACCTTGATTTTAAAAATATCAAATTCTAAACATTGAATATTTTTTATTGGAAAATTCTTCGACATTTCCAATTAAACAAGTATTCATTTTTCTGAGCTTGAAATATAAAATGTAAATAAATTTTATGTGTTTTGTCAACTGTTTAAGAATATAAAACAGACCAAAATTTTTAAAGGCATGCAATTTCTAATTATTTTATTTTGAGCAATAAAACTCTCTACAAGTATTGACTGACGACACTTATTTTTGAACAATTTGAAAAATTTGCTCCGTGGGCAATAATTATCCGCGTGTTCGAAAGCTAAGGTGACGATTACATCCCACCCTTCAATCAATGAATAAAGTCTCCAGTTTGTATGCTGAACAATATAAATAAAAGCTTTAAAAATAATAATCAAATGTAAAGTTAAATTCTGATTTAACTCGATTTCAGTGAAAGTCATTCTTCACTCTTGACAGTTGGCTAAATTTTGCTAAAATTAGGCTCAAATACCCTGGAAGCAATTACCCGATAACAAAATGGTTGCAAAATGATGGAATAATCGCATGCATATGTGCGGATCAATCGCAAGTTATGATAATCATAACGTGCGTCTCATATGCGTGGCATATCGCTTGCGCATTTAGGTTTTTAATATTATAAATTTACATTTATATGAATATTATTATAATTACGAAATAAAAGAAAACTAATTAGTTTGTTTAAAATTTTAGTCAGAAAATAGTACGTAATATATATATATATATATATATCGATATATAAATATTCTTAACATTTTCTGTATTTTTATAATAATGTAGCCGCCACTCAATATATGCACAGCGAGGTTTTGGAAAGTTTGAAAAATTATTAAAAACACTAAACATTAAAACATTAAAGTTTCTTAAATTATTTAGGCAGTGGATGCTCTGCCGATACCGGCAAAAAACATCTCTGACTTTACCGGCAATAAAGTTATCTCTTAGTACATGATAACATAACGTTATATTACATTATTAATTTTCGCGACATTCTTTATTACATTTTTATGCATTATTATATTGTTATTTTAATCGTTATTGTACATACAATTATTAATGAGACCAGGCACAGGGCTGCCTTCAACAATATTTCTGATAACAGCCCACACGAGACGTTGGAAAGTGGTAAGGGCTTGACCAACACTATCTCTCTGACCTGTCGAAGGGGTACCTTCCCGCCCCCACGAGACCTTAGAAAGGGGAATGGGTTTTGTTGAAGTTCTTTTCGGAAAACTGCACATCTGCTGTCAAGAGTTCTTTTATCTTTGCTTTGTATCTAGAAGCTATGGGTGAGTTTAGAAGGTCTACCAAATTGTTTGCATGATGTTTTGTATGTACCCGAGATGAGAAATAATTTGTTTTCGGTTAAATATGCAGCGAAAAAAGGCATTGATCATAATGCATGTAATTACGGTAAAGAAGTGTTGTTTTTACGAAAAGGAAAAATAATTGTGAAAGGGTTGGATGTCGGTAACCTATATAAATTAGATATATGGGTTATAGAATCGTCCGGTTGTAACATTAGTAGCAAAGAAGAATCAAACACTGATACGCTGCAGTTATGGCATGAACGGCATGAACGGCTTTGTCACCAAAATGTTAGGCACGTTAAAGAGTTTCTTAAAGGTAATGCGTGTACGGTAAGCATCATCGATCAAGTTTTCATAATAAAATTGAGCGTGCGACAAGACCTCGCGAAATTATCTATACAGATGTATGCGGACCGATGAAGGTAGAATCATTAGGAAAGAAATTTTATTATACCATTTTTAAAGATGATTTTTCAAAGTTCACTAAAATTTACTTCTCACGATGTAAGACAGAAGTGATTGATAAATTAAAAATTTTATTTTCGGAAGTTGAAAATCAGTTTGATTATAAAATTTAAGAATTGCATAGCCATTGCGGTAAAGAATTCGTTAATAAAGCAGTCGAGAACTTTCTAAATGAAAAGGGAATCAGACATACAATTAAAGTTCCGTATACTCCAGAACAAAACGGTGTCGCCGAAAAAGAAAATAGAACGATTGTAGAAGCTGGCCCTTCGATGTTGCATTCAAAAGATAATATACCTTTGTACTTGTGGGCCGATGCCATGAATACTGCAGTGTACGTGATCCATGAGACGGGACCGACAAAACAAAATAATAAAACGCCGTATGAGTTGTGATACGGGAAATCGGCAGGAATCGAAAATTTTAAAGTTTTTGGAACGGAAGGCTTTCTGCACATACCTGCGGAGAAGAGAAGAAACTTAGACAAAAAGGCGCGCAAAGGTTATTTAGTGGGTTATGTAGATGATGGAAAAGGCTACCGTGTGTATGTACCTGAGGTAAGAGATGTAATAATAACCCGTGATGTAAAGTTTAAGCCGGAAGAGACGTGCATGCAAACTGTAGATTTGAAATTGAATAAAGCTGTTGATCGGGATGACTCGCGTGAAAATAACGTTGACGAGACGATCGAAAGAGTTGAGTGCTAACCGGATAGTGATCATGAGAATGAAAATCAGCCTCAATTCAACAGTAATGTTGATGTAAGAGCGCCGCGTGAAAAGCGTGTAACCAAACAAACTAAATTTTATGGTTGTCCAGTTGTACGGATAGCGAGAAGAGTACCTTTGAATTATAATGCAGCGGTAATATCTAACGAGAAAGAATTATGGCTACAAGCTATGCGTGGCGAAATGAAGTCGCAACATGAGAATAAAACTTGGATTTTAGTAGAAAAACCGAAAGATTGCCAAATAATTAGTAGCGGGTGGGTTTTTATACAACTAAGTCAAACCCTGATAATTCTATTCGGTATAAAGTGCACCTAGATGTTGGATGGAACATTTTACAAAATTTCTTTTAAAATTAAATTTTAAACAAAGTCAAGCAGATCCTTGTTTTTATACGTACCATGACAATAGTAAAGCAATGTTTCTTGTTTTGTATGTTGATGATGGTTTAATAGAAGCCTCCCTCTGATCAAACATTAATTGATAGATTTTTCGATGAATTAAGCAAAGAGTTTAAAATTAAGAGCACAACGGACGTAAAGAGTTTTCTTGGGATGGAAATCAATAGATTGAATGACAGATTGACATTTATTCATCAAAGTAAATATATAGAAAATATTTTAGAAAAATTTGATATGAGCGAATCAAAGGGTGTAGTAATTCCTATAGATGTGAACTGGTCAGATACTAAAGAGAATGATAGTGTCTGTAAGGCTCTTTATAGAGAAGCCGTAGGAAATCTCATGTTTTTAGAAACGGTAGCAAGGCTAGATATTAGTTTTGCGATGAATGTAGCATTGAGGAATCTAGATGAACCTCGCGATTCTCAATGGCAATTAATTAAGCGAATTTTACGTTATATTAAAGGCACTTCGGATATGGGTTTATTGTATACAAGAATTAGTGATCTTGAAGCGTTCAGTGATGCAGACTATGCAGGTGATAAGAGCACACGAAAATCTACATCTGGTATTGTATGTAAGCATGCGAGTGCGGCCATTACATGGCACAGTAAGCCACAGCAATGTGTAGCTCAATCAACGACCGAAGCTGAGTGTGTGAGTGCTGCTTTAGGAGCGAAAGAGTTGAAATGGTTTTAAAAATTATTTGATGATTGTAAAATTCTTGATATTAATTATGTATAGTATGTCGATAATACTAGCGCTATTAAATTGATTAAGAATCCTGAATTCCATCGAAGAAGTAAGCATATTGATGTAAGATATCATTTTCTGCGTGATTTGTATTGTAAAGGCGAAATTGATGTATTGTATGTTAAAAGCGAAGAGCAAATAGCTGATATTTTTACAAAGGAATTGTCAAAACCTCAATTCGAGTATTTGCGAGATGAATTATGTCTTAAGTTTAAGAAAGATATTTCATTGTGAAGATGTACAGTTTTAGGGAGGGCGTTGAAGTTTTTTGGAAAACTGCACATCTGCTGTCAAGAGAGGAAACTAATTCCCTTCTATATCCATACCGACCGCCGCATAGTTTCTTATTTCCCAAAAGAGACGTGTTTTCAATATATTGAATTCCTTCTAACTGTATCGGTAGGCACACCTCAAAGAGATGTTTTCTATTCCACAAAAGTGGTCATATTTTGAATTTATTTAATTCCATCTAATCAGCTCACAAAATATATGTAATAATTTGTTTTACTTCCTGCATGTGGAATATAAGTTTTGAAATTTTAATTCTCATGAATTCAAGTATACCTTTCTACAGTTAAAATTATTTTAATT